>JAWQFJ010002919.1:70338-88137 GCA_034096865.1 Theodoxus fluviatilis | reverse complement strand
TCCCTTATCCCCCACCTAGGGTAAATACAGATGCCACGTGGGGCAGACAACAATGGGTTCATTGAAAGAGCTATATAATCCCATTTCAGTCTACCTTTATTTTTTTTTTTTTGCCTGCTTCACATGCAACAAATGGGATTCTCATTCTGTAGCAAGACTCTACTTATACAAACAACATTCGTAATCCACCCTTAAGTCCCTGCTAGAAATGTCACACTTCTACAACTCATCACCCATGATTGAATGAGGAGCAGACCTCCATCAACCCAACACCCCCCCCCCCACCCCCAAAACGATAACCAACCACCACACCAAAAAAGGAGAAGTCATCAAAGAAGAACAGATAAACTTGAATCGCGAAAAAGATGTAATTTTCAACTTGTTAACGTAGAACATCTGCAGGGTATTTGCTTAGTCCATAAACAGAGTCACACATTACCAACAAACAGTCTCACCAACACTAATCATCCAGACTTAAACTTGTCGAATGGTAAATCCGATGTCACACGACAAGGGCATGGAGTAGATATGGGACATTAGTTGGATGATATGTAACGCAAGGCATGAAAAAACGGGATGAATATGTGATATGCACTGACAAGAGTGAAAAGCACCAAGAAAGAGGCGGAGTAGGTGCGAGTACCCGACGGAATATACCGGCCGGGGGGGTTGTGAGGTTGGCGGGGCGAAGTGCATGGGGAAGGACGGAGCGGACTGCACCCAAGCAGACATTTAGAGAGCTTCTTGGAAATACCACTGTGGTGTATTTCTTTCACATCCCCTTGTCCTCTGACACACATTATAAATTAATTCTATGTGCTTCTCACTGCAACACTGCAGTAAAATAAGAAATTTGCGAAAAGCAAATCAAGTTGCTTGATCAACATGTTGGTTAAAAAATGTGTGACTGGGTTACAAACTCTTTTCACATTAGACAAAACGACAACTCGTTCATGACATCTGTGATAGGATAATACTCCAGGCTGCAACACAACACTAATGCTTACTCCAAGATGGTATAAATGATCAAATGAGATCAAAATTATCTACAGCAACAAATTCATAGAATTTTCATCAATTAAAATAAGTATTAATTTTTGTCAAAATATTCAGAGAACATCAATTAATTTTTTTAAAAGTATCTTTAAAAAAGGAGAGGGATGGTCAAAGAATACAATCAAAGAGAGAGAGAGAAAAAAAAACTTACAATGTTACATCACCAGAAAATGTGTCTTGCACGTGTATACCCCAGATTTAGCAAATGGTGTTGTATCACTTCACGTGGAATGAGTGAACATGTCTTTACTGCAGTAATTCTAAAAATCCCACAAATACATTACAACAGAGAGTGGGAGAATATGCCTGATGGTTTGTTTTATGCTGTAGAAATGTCAGAACAAAAACTTTCCCAAAGAACTCTTTATCAAGAGTTGTTTCTTGAATACTTCACTTGATTTGCATTCACAGATGAGCTGTCAAAAATTATGCTGTTAGTATACCTAGCCACCAGCAGGAGAGATTCACATTCTTTACAACAGATCATGGCAGTGAGTGTGAGAGTGATGGGCAAAACTGAAAGCATCCTTTCCATTGCTGATATGAAGATGCCTACTCCTACTGCAGCAGCAGCAGGTTTTGAGCAGCAACTACCAAAATGGGCAGAGTGGTTGTTTCTGAGAAAGAACTGAAGCCGACACACAAGTCCGAACATTTGCATCTTCTAGTCCAGGCCCTTCCTGTACATCAGAGGTAATCTCTGGTGTGTACTAGAATGCTTCCAGTCCAGTAAATGGCTACAGATCATGTACCGTTGCAACCTTTTAGGGTGATATGTTAAACACTATCATTCAGAAAATTCTGACTGGCCATTGTTGAGATTCCCAGTTGATAAAAACATTTTACAGAACCTTTTGTCGTTTTTGACAAAGGGATGATCATGTGCAATGAACCGGTAGTGTTGAGTTTTGGGGATGATGGGTCATATTCTGTTTCACAACAAACCACAGCATTCCACGAAACACATTTTCTCACAGCGAGGAGCAGCATTGCAAGCTATAGGCCCCAGAGCAGAACTGGAGTGATTGCTGTCATCCATATCAGATTTGTGACATGTGATATGATCTACAGCTCAGAGCAGATAATGCAAAAAAACAAAACTCACATCAACTTAAACCTACCACCAAATATACAGGCTTTGCATTGAAGATCTTTAAAATAACGAAAGTATTCATATTACTTTCTAGCACCCACTGATAATGAAGGAGGGAGAGAGAGAGAGAGAGAGAGAGAGAGAGAGAGAGATAAAAACAAAGCTGAAACATATAAATATTCAATAATGACATAATTCTTAACTCATTAAAACACACTGGTCATCAAGTCAGCCATGCTAAAGGACACGCAAAAAACATTAACACTAACAAGTCCCACTATTAGCAGTGGATTTTCAAGTTCACTAGGAACCCCCAGTCTTCAATCTTCCATGGAGGGGTATCGCCACTCTGTGAGTCGCTCATCGCACTCATGCAGGGACTGGATGGAGACGAACTTCATCAGGTAGAATGGTCCTCCGGCCTTGTCGTTGGTTCCTGCAATGCAAGCGACAAGTTATCAATTAAGATCCTTTTTTTTCAACATTTTCTTGATGGAGCCAGAACACTTTAGAGGGGGAAAAAAAGGAAAAAGGAAAACTGGGAAAAACCTTATGTTCAGACCAGAGCTGCACTCCATCCTTGTTTGAAGTTGGGATGCTCCTCCATCCTGTCAAAAGAGTGAGCATCCTATAAAATGGCCCCCAGGGCTTCATTGTGTTGCTTGGGACCATCGCACTTGAGCTATTAGAGGACCTGAGGACTCCATAATCACAGGCTCCTGCTGCTGCTGCTGGTGGAGTTTCATGACCTGTCAGCCTTTGTAGGCCAAGTCAGGCCATGGATCATGAAAATCACTGGAGCTGGTTGGAGTACAAGCAAGTCAATTGTCTCTATTTCTTTGTAAATTTTCCTTTTATGACGAAATGGCAGGTCTATTCTTATCCCAACTCACGGGGGGTTTCCAGCTGATGAGGGGGGCATCTAGCAATGAGGGGGGATATCTAGCAATATGGGGGGCATCGAACAATGAGAGGGGCATCTAGCAATGAGAGGGACATCTAGCAACAAGGGGGAATCTAGCAATGTGGGGGCATCTAGCAACGAGGGGGGCATCTAGCAGTGAGGAGGCATCTAGCAATGAGGGGGCATCTAGCAATGAGGGGGGCATCTAGCAAAGAGGGGGGCATCTAGCAACAAGGGGAATCTAGCAATGTGGGGGCATCTAGCAACGAGGGGGCATCTAGCAATGTGGGGGCATCTAGCAATGAGGGAGGGTATCTAGCAGTAAGGAGGCGTCTAGCAATGAGGGGCATCTAGCAATGAGGGGAGCATCTAGCAAAGAAGAGGCATCTAACAATGAGGAGGCATCTGGCAATGAGGGGGCATCTAGCAAGGAGGAGGGGGATCTAGCAATGAGGGGGCATCTAGCAATGTGGGGGGCATCTAGCAATGAGGGAGGGTATCTAGCAGTAAGGAGGCATCTAGCAATGAGGGGCATCTAGCAATGAGGGGAGCATCTAGCAAAGAAGAGGCATCTAACAATGAGGAGGCATCTGGCAATGAGGGGGCATCTAGCAATGTGGGGGGCATCTAGCAATGAGGGGGCATCTAGCAGTGAGGAGGCGTCTAGCAGTGAGGAGGCATCTGGCAATGAGGGAGCATCTAGCAAGGAGGAGGGGGATCTAGCAATGAGGGGGCATCTAGCAATGTGGGGGGCATCTAGCAATGAGGGGGCATCTAGCAGTGAGGAGGCGTCTAGCAGTGAGGAGGCGTCTAGCAGTGAGGGGGCATCTAGCAATGAGGAGGCATCTAGCAGTGAGGAGGCATCTAGTAGTGAGGAGGCATCTAGCAGTGAGGAGGCATCTAGTAATGAGGAGGCATCTAGCAGTGCGGAGGCATCTAGCAGTGAGGAGGCATCTAGCAGTGAGGAGGCATCTAGCAATGAGGAGGCATCTAGCAGTGAGGAGGCATCTAGTAATGAGGAGGCATCTAGCAGTGAGGAGGCATCTAGCAGTGAGGAGGCATCTAGCAGTGAGGAGGCATCTAGCAGTGAGGAGGCATCTAGCAATGAGGGGCGCATCTAGCAGTGAGGAGGCATCTAGCAATGAGGAGGCATCTAGCAGTGAGGAGGCATCTAGCAGTGAGGAGGCATCTAGCAGTGAGGAGGCATCTAGCAATGAGGAGGCATCTAGCAGTGAGGAGGCATCTAGCAGTGAGGAGGCATCTAGCAGTGAGGAGGCATCTAGCAGTGAGGAGGCATCTAGCAGTGAGGAGGCATCTAGCAGTGAGGAGGCATCTAGCAATGAGGGGCGCATCTAGCAGTGAGGAGGCATCTAGCAGTGAGGAGGCATCTAGCAATGAGGGGCGCATCTAGCAGTGAGGAGGCATCTAGCAGTGAGGAGGCATCTAGCAATGAGGGGGGCATCTAGCAATGAGATGGGGCATCTAGTAATGAGGAGGCATCTAGCAATGAGGGGCGCATCTAGCAGTGAGGAGGCATCTAGCAGTGAGGAGGCATCTAGCAATGAGGAGGCATCTAGCAGTGAGGAGGGCATCTAGCAGTGAGGAGGCATCTAGCAATGAGGAGGCATCTAGCAGTGAGGAGGCATCTAGCAATGAGGGGGGCATCTAGCAATGAGGAGGCATCTAGCAATGTGGGGGGCATCTAGCAGTGAGGAGGCATCTAGCAGTGAGGGGGGCATCTAGCAATGAGGAGGCATCTAGCAATGTGGGGGGCATCTAGCAGTGAGGAGGCATCTAGCAGTGAGGAGGCATCTAGCAGTGAGGGGGGCATCTAGCAGTGAGGAGGCATCTAGCAGTGAGGAGGCATCTAGCAGTGAGGAGGCATCTAGCAATGAGGAGGCATCTAGCAATGAGATGGGGCATCTAGTAATGAGGAGGCATCTAGCAATGAGGAGGCATCTAGCAATGAGGGGGGCATCTAGCAGTGAGGAGGCATCTAGCAGTGAGGAGGCATCTAGCAATGAGGAGGCATCTAGCAATGAGGAGGCATCTAGCAGTGAGGAGGCATCTAGCAATGAGGAGGCATCTAGCAGTGAGGAGGCATCTAGCAATGAGGAGGCATCTAGCAATGAGATGGGGCATCTAGCAATGAGGAGGCATCTAGCAATGAGGAGGCATCTAGCAATGAGGGGGGCATCTAGCAGTGAGGAGGCATCTAGCAGTGAGGAGGCATCTAGCAATGAGGAGGCATCTAGCAATGAGGAGGCATCTAGCAGTGAGGAGGCATCTAGCAATGAGGAGGCATCTAGCAGTGAGGAGGCATCTAGCAATGAGGAGGCATCTAGCAGTGAGGAGGCATCTAGCAATGAGATGGGGCATCTAGCAGTGAGGAGGCATCTAGCAATGAGGAGGCATCTAGCAGTGAGGAGGCATCTAGCAATGAGGAGGCATCTAGCAGTGAGGAGGCATCTAGCAGTGAGGAGGCATCTAGCAGTGAGGAGGCATCTAGCAGTGAGGAGGCATCTAGCAATGAGGCGGCATCTAGCAATGAGGAGGCATCTAGCAGTGAGGAGGCATCTAGCAATGAGGAGGCATCTAGCAGTGAGGAGGCATCTAGCAATGAGGAGGCATCTAGCAGTGAGGAGGCATCTAGCAATGAGGAGGCATCTAGCAGTGAGGAGGCATCTAGCAGTGAGGAGGCATCTAGCAATGAGGAGGCATCTAGCAGTGAGGAGGCATCTAGCAATGAGGAGGCATCTAGCAGTGAGGAGGCATCTAGCAATGAGGAGGCATCTAGCAATGAGGAGGCATCTAGCAGTGAGGAGGCATCTAGCAATGAGGAGGCATCTAGCAGTGAGGAGGCATCTAGCAATGAGGAGGCATCTAGCAGTGAGGAGGCATCTAGCAATGAGGAGGCATCTAGCAGTGAGGAGGCATCTAGCAGTGAGGAGGCATCTAGCAATGAGGAGGCATCTAGCAGTGAGGAGGCATCTAGCAATGAGGAGGCATCTAGCAGTGAGGAGGCATCTAGCAATGAGGAGGCATCTAGCAATGAGGAGGCATCTAGCAGTGAGGAGGCATCTAGCAATGAGGAGGCATCTAGCAGTGAGGAGGCATCTAGCAGTGAGGAGGCATCTAGCAAAGGGCATCTAGCATGAGAGGGGGGCATCTAGCATGAGGAGGCATCTAGCATGAGGAGGCATCTAGCATGAGGAGGCATCTAGCATGAGGAGGCATCTAGCAGTGAGGGGGGCATCTAGCAATGAGGAGGCATCTAGCAGTGAGGAGGGCATCTAGCAATGAGGAGGCATCTGCATGAGGAGCAATAGCATGATGAGGGCATCTAGCAATGAGGAGGCATCTAGCAATGAGGAGGCATCTAGCATGAGGGGCATCTAGATGGGGCATCTAGCATGAGGAGGCATCTAGCAATGAGGAGGCATCTAGCAGTGAGGAGGCATCTAGCATGAGGCATTAGCTGAGGGGCATTAGCATGAGGAGGCATCTAGCAGTGAGGAGGCATCTAGCAATGAGGAGGCATCTAGCAGTGAGGAGGCATCTAGCAATGAGGAGGCATCTAGCAGTGAGGAGGCATCTAGCAATGAGGAGGCATCTAGCAGTGAGGAGGCATCTAGCAGTGAGGAGGCATCTAGCAATGAGGGGGGCATCTAGCAGTGAGGAGGCATCTAGCAATGAGGAGGGCATCTAGCAGTGAGGAGGCATCTAGCAATGAGGGGGGCATCTAATAATGAGGGGGGGGGGGGGCATCTAGCAATGGGAGCATCTAGCAACAGCTGCCATATGCCATTCCACTGGAAGCTGTTGGGGTCCTCGAACCACTTTCTGTGAATGCTGGCAATCATCATTAGTCATTTTTGGTATTATATGCCAAGATGATCCAGTTATTAAATGTCTGCTGAACTTCCATCAGCTATTGTCAATATCCCAAATGTTGCCAAGTTTCACACACACAACACACGCCCCCCACCCCTCTTTCAATCCTTCCCTTTCATTTTAAATGTTTTATGTGTAACCATGTTGACTGAGATAACTCTGCAACAGATATAAAACTGGCAATCAGATCTTTTTGGTATAAGTTATAACAAAACAAGGTGGCCAAGTTTGAGATTGCTCTTGTATCAAAATGTGTACTGAGCTTCTTCCATCTTTTCAACTTGCATTAGTCATCATTAATGTTGCATTTCTCCTCATCATGGCGTTTTTAAATGATTTCAGTTGGCATAAAGTCAGTGCAGGTGATAAGGTCCTGATGTTCACCCATTAACCCTCCACAGCTCAAATACCTACTATCTCCATAACTTTAGAGGTACCGAGTGGTCCATATTTTTGTCAAATTTCCTGATCAGCAGTAGCTCTGGCCCAAAAATACACCTTCACTCCATCATTTGCTGCTCCAGCTGGAAACTTCTATCTTCTACAGATCATGATAGGAACAGTTCACATTAGTTCAGCCCAGGGCAACCACTAAACAGGAAATTTGGCTTAAATGTTCATCCAATAACACTTGCAGGGTTAAGTAGTCAAGTATGTTTTCTGTTGACAGTAGTACCCCTCAGTGGTATCATGAAAAGTGGGTCTGAAAATGGGTGCTCTGAGATCACTGCATACCCTGATACTGCACTGAGCACACAAAGATGTTTTTGCCTTCAACCTTTCACATGCTGAGAGGCGTTGATGGATGGATGGATTGAGTTTTACGACCTATCAGCCTTTGTAGACTATGTAAGGCCACCAAGCACGAAGAATCACTAGAATCGAGTAAACGCAAATGAAGTCACGGTGTCCCTATTGGTTTGCCTCTTACGAATCGCGTAGGGAGACACGGTGGGTCAATTCTTACCCCGAACCCACGGGGGGATGCTGAGAGGCGAGTAGGAAAGGAATAACGGAGGGAGATGGGAGAGGAACAAAGCTGCCACCAACCTTCCCTCCCAGAAGGTTAGGGGTGGGGTGTGTGAAAAGGGTTGGGAGTGAGGGAGCTGGAGAGGGGAAGGGAAACAGACACAGAAGGGAAGGCAACTATTAGTTCTACATCCATGTACACAAACATATGTAAATATGTACATGTGTGCATATGCGTGTGCATGTGTGCAATTGCATGCATTTATTTATGTATATGTGTGAGTGCCCGGGTGCATGCATGCACTTGTGTATGCATGCATACAGGCATATTTGCATGCCCCACCCAGGAGTAAAAACACCAGAGAAACCGTGCCATAATAATCACTGCAGTTGATTGTGGGCAAAGAACGGTTAAAAAAAAACCTAGTGTTTTCTTGTACTTCTGTGTGAATGCATATTCACCCATGCATACATGCCTGCATGCATAAAAGAGTGTGTGTGTGTGTGTGTGTGTGTGTGTGTGTGTGTGTGTGAGTGTGTGTGTGTGTGTGAATGCGTGTGTGCATGTGTGTGTAAGACGGCATAAGGGCCACTCTCAGAGCTTGCAGGACCAGTGTCTCAGGCTCAGAGTCCCTGGCTGCGGACCATGGCCCCTGGCGCTCAGCGGCTGCCCAGGGTGTAGCAGCTATTGAGGTACTGTGCCTGCAGAGGTTGGACAACAAGCCTGCTGCCCACAGAGAAAGGAGGTTAAACCCTGCTACTGCTGTTGCATGCCCTGTGTGCAGTTGCTTATGTGCATCGCAGTTCAGGCTGCAATCCCACCTTCGGAGTCTCTGAGGTCATCGTCGCCTGAGATGGACATCCAAGATGCGTGTGTGTGCATGCATATGTGTGTGTGTGTGTGTGCTTCTATGTGTGTATGCATGCATGCATGTGTGTGCATGCATGTGTGTGCATGCATGTGTGTGTGCATGCATGTGTGTGTGTGCATGCATGTGTGTGAGTGCATGTGTGTGTGAGTGCATGCATGCATATGTGTGTGTGTGTGCTTCTATGTGTGTGTGTGCATGCATGTGTGTGTGCGCATGCATGTGTGTGTGTGCATGCATGTGTGTGTGCATGCATGTGTGTGAGTGCATGTGTGTGTGTGTGAGTGCATGCATGCATATGTGTGTGTGTGTGTGTGCATGTGTGTGTGTGCAAGTGTGTGTGTGAGTGCATGCATGCATATATGTGTGTGTGTGTGAGTGAGTGACTGACTGACACAGAGGCCACACACCTGACAATCTGGCACCACCGAAAGGCTGCTGCCCCACCACAGAGCCAGTGGACTTGTTGTTGATGTAGAGGTTGCCTGCCGAGTGTCGGAAGATGTCAACCAGCTCCTCCTTGGCCTCCCTACAATGAGGAAACAAACCAGTTGTCATTGCTTGACCTTGCAAATAACCAACACTTGAAATGATAGCAAGGAAGGATTCACTCTGGCCCCAATGATATTCATCATAGATTTGCTTTGCACTTGCATGGTCAAAATGTAAAATTACATACTTTTTGCAGGAATGATGTAATGATCTGTGCTATTTCTGGGATCAGCACAGTTTGCCCTCATCAAAGAGCCTCATCATTCCAGAAACTTACTCTTCCTCTGCAAAGATGGATCCAGTCAAACCAAAAGGTGAAGTGCTCTCTGCCATCTCAGCCTCCTCCTTCCACAAGTCATCAGGATAGACGTGGACTGCAACCACAGGCCCGAAAAGCTCCTGATATGCAGCAAAGACCAAAAGCAAAATGTGACTGTGCAATCAAAACAAGAGACTTTCAATTATAGAGACAGTTTCAAGCATGATATTTCCACACA
This sequence comes from Theodoxus fluviatilis, assembly GCA_034096865.1. Lineage (NCBI taxonomy): Eukaryota > Metazoa > Mollusca > Gastropoda > Cycloneritida > Neritidae > Theodoxus > Theodoxus fluviatilis. The sequence continues at coordinate 78,363 of JAWQFJ010002919.1, read as the reverse complement.
CACACACACACACAGAGAGAGAGAGAGAGAGAGAGAGAGAGAGAGAGAGAGAGAGAGAGAGAGAGAGAGAGAGAGAGAGAGAGAGAGAGAGAGAGAGAGAGAGAGAGAGAAAGGGAGGGAGGGGGAGAGAGAGAGAGAGAGAGAGAGAGAGAGAGAGAGAGAGAGAGAGAGAGAGAGAGAGAGAGAGAGAGAGAGAGAGAGAAGGGAGGGAGGGAGAAAGAGAGAGAGAGAGAGAGAGAGAGAGAGAGAGAGAGAGAGAGAGAGAGAGAGAGAGAGAGAGAGAGAGAGAGAGAGAGATTTTGCAAGTAAACTACACATTTCATTTCCTCACCAAGATTCCTGCTGTATTAAAAACAATCATACAGGTCAGATCCAATAAAACTCGCTTCTTCAAACAAGAAATCATTCCACCATCACCACCACGCAACAAAAAAAAGCTTGCCACACTCCAAACTGCCCTTTTCAGGGCCACACATCAGATTATGAAAGAATACGTTGGACTTGCTGGTCACCATCAATCACTCTATACTCTCTCCCTCTCTCAATGGGCAGATGGCCTTATGAATAAAGTTTTGTTCAGTTCAGTTCTCTCTCTCTCTCTCTCTGTTTTTCCTTTCCATTGCTGCCTCCTCCCCCCCCCCCCCCCTTTTTTCCCCCTTCATGATCCAAATAAGAATTCAGGGTTGTCATGAAAAAACAGGGTTGGTCAGGTTACAGTAACCACACCCAAAATTTTTTATCCCAACACAAAAAGAGGGAAAAACACCCAAACCTACCTCTTTCATGAGCTTGTCATGCGGGTTGAGGGTTTCAATGAGGGTGGGCTCAATGAAGTAACCTTTGCTGTAACAGAAAGCTAAAAATATGGCAATGTGGAATGATCTTACACAGATGATAATATTTCTTGTTACATCTCAGTCTAAATTCAAGAAAAAAGAGAAAGGAAGAGGAAGGAGGAAGGAGGAAGAAGAAAGAAGGAGGAAGAAGAAAGAAGGAGGAGGAGGAGGAGGAGGAGGAGGAGGAGGAGGAGGAGGAGGAGGAGGAGGAGGAGGAGGAGGAGGAGGAGGAGGAGGAGGAGGAGGAGGGGGAGGGGGAGGGGGAGGGGGAGGGGGAGGGGGAGGGAGAGCGAGAGGGAGAGCGAGAGGAAGGAGGAAGGTGGAAGGAGGAAGGTGGAAGGAGGAAGGTGGAAGGAGGTAAGTGGAAGGTGGAAGGAGAAAGGATGAGGAGGAGGGGGAGGAGAAGAAAAACATCATGGAAATACTTGCCTGAAAAACCTTAATCAGCTTGAAAACAAAGAGAACTAGCAAAAATGCAAAGCGCAGCATTACACATAAGAGCCAAGACTTCATACAGTTATCAAAATACCAAAGGATGCTCAAAGACAATTGAATATGACTGTAGTCATCAATGGCAACATCTTTGGCTGCATGGACACTCATGAACAAGCTCCAGCTCTACTGTCTGAAAGCTCCAAGATGAAGACGCCAGTGGTGATGTGGGAAAAGCTCTGGACATCCAGCTTACTGGGGTTATGCAGGCGTTGTGCACAGAGAGGTCAGCATAGGTACTGCCGTGTTGGGAATAGTGTGTGTGTGTGTGTGTATGTATGTGTGTGTGTATGTGTGTGTGTGTATGTATGCATGTGTGTGTGCATGTGTGTGTGTGTATGTATGTGTGTGTATGTATGTGTGTGCACAGAGAGGTCAGCATAGGTACTGCCGTATTGGGAATAGTGTGTGTGTGTGTGTGTGTGTGTGTATGTATGTATGTGTGTGTATGTGTGTATGTATATGTGTGTGTGAGTGTGTATGTGTGTATGTATGTGTGTGCACACAGAGAAGTCGGGATAGGTATTGCCATGTTGGGAATGTGTGTATGTGTGTGTGTGCAGTGTGTGCATGTGTGTGTATCTGTGTGCTTGTGTGCAAAGAGAGGTCAGGATGGGTACTGCCATGTTGGGAATGGGGTGTGTGTGTGTGTGTGTGTGTGTGTGTGTGTGTGTGTGTGTGTGTGTGTGTGTGTGTGTGTGTGTGTGTGTGTGTGCGTGCATGTGTGTATATGTGTGTGCACGGAAAGTCTGGATAGGTACTGCCATGTGGGGAATGTGCATGCGTGTGTGTGTGTGTGTGTGCAGTGTGTCCATGTGTGTGTATCTGTGTGCTTGTGTGCACAGAGAGGTCAGGATGGGTACTGTCATGTTGGGAGTGTGTGTGTGTGTGTGTGTGTGTGTGTGTGTGCGCGTGCTTGGTATGTGTGTGCATGTGTGTGTGTGCACAGAGAGGTCAAGATGGGTACTGCAGTGTTGGGGATATGTGTGTGTGTGTGTGTGTGTGTGTGTGTGTGTGTGTGTGTGTGTGTGTGTGTGTGTGTGAGTGTGTATGTATGTGTGTGAACAGAAAAGTCGGGATAGGTACTGCCGGGTTGGGAATGTGCGTGTGTGTGTGTGTGCATTGTGTGCATGTGTATCTGTGTGCATGTGTATCTGTGTGCGTGTGTATCTGTGTGCGTGTGTTTCTGTGTGCGTGTGTATCTGTGTGCATGTGTGCACAGAGAGGTCAGGATGGGTACTGCCATGTGGGGAATGTGTGTGCGTGTATGTGTGTGCATGCGCGCATGTTTGGTGTGTGTGTGCATGCGTGTGTGTGCACAGAGAGGTCAAGATGGGTACTGCAGTGTTGAGGATGTGTGTGTGTGTGTGTGTGTGTGTGTGTGTGTGTGTGTGTGTGTGTGTGTGTGTGTGTGTATGCGCACACACAGAGAAGTCAAGATGGGTACTGCCCTGTTGGGGATGTGGAGGTGGGGGGAGGGGAGAAGGGTGGGTGGGAGAGGGGTTGGGCATGGGGGGGGGGGGGGGGGGGGGTGCACAGCACATAAAAGGCATGACAGTGGGAGTAGGCATGCACAGGCAGGATGGAATGGGTTATAGCTCATTCTACGGGAGTGTCCACTGGCCCCTAATATTCCCACCTTCATTCGTGATGTTCCTTGCAAGTTCTTTCAAAGTTTACATCTGTAGTATAACAGTCTAGGGGGTGGGGATGGGGCCTTGGAGGTGGGGGTGGGGGTGGTATGGGGAGTGTTGTGTGGGGGATTAGAGGGGAAGAAGGTTGATATAGGATGGATGGTTGGAGGGAGGGAGGGAGGGAGGGAGGGACAGACTGATGACAGAGATAGAGGAAGATGCAGGTGGGGTGGGGTCAAGGCTTAGATTTCATGTGAGGGCGGTATGATGAAAGTACCAGTGGAATGAGGGAGGGGGTGTAAGCAGGGGTGAGGGTAGATGTGGGAGTAGGTGAGGGACTGGCAGCAGCAGCAGTCCCCATGCACTGAGAGTGGGAATGACAGGAAGGTGGAGGTGGACAGCAAAGAAGTACAAGCACTAACAGAGAAATGACACTACCCAGAAGTAGCATTTGCAAAAGCTGCTGATACATAAAATCCTCCAGACACAACACCATGCCACCTTCAAATGGTTTTCCTATTTCCAGCCATCAAGTCAGCCATGTGCACGAGATCTCCACACTTCCTGTCCATGAGCACAGGCCATTAGTTTCTTATTCTTTTGACAAAGTCCATTAAAATGTCCATGTTTTGATTTCAATCCAGATATTCATCCATCTGAGCTATGCAGAGAGGCATAAGTGCCCTAACACTGAGGCTATGACAGGGTTTTAACTTATTTAAAAAAAATACAACCTGAACGCAGACAACAACAACAAAAACCATAGAAAAAGGAAAAATATTTAAAAAAAATTAACTTAGACATGTCAAGGAGTCCAGTATTCTTTATCTTTATAATAATTTCAAGGATACAGATACCAAGTTAGCAGCACATGTCTTAAATAGTTATGCAGATATAATTCTCTGATAAATGTTACTATTTATAGAAATGTCAGCCATTTTTGCCATGACCTTGACCTAGCAAAAATCTGTGGAATATGGTTTCTCTCACATGCATGTATCATTTACCAAAAGATTAGCATCCTTGAAGGAACCTAACAAGACACCTCAGGGAGTTATTGCCAGCCTTAAGTGTACCTCATGTGACAGTGACATGCCAAAGGCTCACTTTCTAAATTGTTGAAAGGTTTACATCGGCTAGTGACACAGTAACTGTTCACAAAAGTGGATCAATCCACAATCTATTAAAAGCACATCTACCTAACCTAATAACTGTATAAGTAATACATCTTCTTTGGAATACCACTAATGACAGAACCACAAGAAGTTAGCTGCAACTAGGACACATGTGCTTTACCTGCTGAGTTACAATCCTATTAGTAGATACTGTGCACCATGACAGAAACATTACACTTTTAAACCACAGTGAACAGTACACACAAGTTTGGAAAAAGCAGAACATACATGTACAGTAGTTCTCTTGACATTCGACTTGAAATCAAGTCAGTGCTCTGAGCTCTGGACACAATAACCCTTTTGCATTCTCAGAAGCCAGAACCAGGTGTAGCTTTTGCAGCAAATACAAAATGCCATAGCCCTCACTGCAGCTAGATCTCCTCAGCTGCCATAGCCCTCACTGCAGCTAGATCTCCTCAGCTGCCATAGCCCTCACTGCAGCTAGATCTCCTCAGCTGCCATAGCCCTCACTGCAGCTAGATCTCCTCAGCTGCCATAGCCCTCACTGCAGCTAGATCTCCTCAGCTGCCATAGCCCTCACTGCAGCTAGATCTCCTCAGCTGCCATAGCCCTCACTGCAGCTAGATCTCCTCAGCTGCCATAGCCCTCACTGCAGCTAGATCTCCTCAGCTGCCATAGCCCTCACTGCAGCTAGATCTCCTCAGCTGCCATAGCCCTCACTGCAGCTAGATCTCCTCAGCTGCCATAGCCCTCACTGCAGCTAGATCTCCTCAGCTGCCATAGCCCTCACTGCAGCTAGATCTCCTCAGCTGCCATAGCCCTCACTGCAGCTAGATCTCCTCAGCTGATGCAAACAGAGATCTGCCCTCTTCTTTTGAAAGCAACAAGGTCATGTGTGATCCTGATTGAATACTAACATTTCTGTCCAATATAGCGTTTGATTACAATTCTTTATATATATTTATATATGTTTATATATTATATATTATTATATATTTATATATATGATTATATTAGATCCAACTGAAAGAGAAAGAATACTTTATGTCCCTTAAAAAAAAAGAAAAAAAAAGAGAGAAACAAACAAAAAACCTTCCAATGTGTTGATGGCACCTCCATTAATTCTTAAGCTGCTCGCATTTAGTACAGTGACACAACCTGGGGTGGGTGCGTTTGAATGCAAAAGGGTTAATGAATGTTAATGAGATGAGACAGGGGATTCATATCATTTCAAGTTAGGAAATCACTTAAGTATGGCATGCTCACCCACTTCTGAAAAGAAATGTGCGGAATACTTTAGCATGTTAATCAGCAACTACTTATCTAGTGTGAAAGTACAACCTACCCAAACACACATCAGCAAAAACAAGCACTCTAGGGGGGAAGGGGGGTGGGGGGGGGAGTGGGGGGAGGGGGGGGGGGAGAGGAAGCAATCATCACTGTGAGTAGTTTTATCGTTATAAGGGTTGAGATGGCTGACAGATCTTAGTTTTATTTTGTTGTGGATTTTAACTGTCCAGATTAATCTGATTTCTTTTCGCCTTAATTGTGTATATGAGTTTCATTTTAATAATGGATTTTATATTAAGCTGAGTGTGTGTGTTAGTTTTATCCCTAGACGTACCTGTATCTCATTTTTATTATTGAAAATTTCTTTTACTTTTGTTAAAAGAAAACAGTTTTTTTTCTATTCTTGTTGTGGGAGGTGATTTCATGTTAATTAAACTAAATTTCTTTTAACCCAAGCGTTGTTTTATATTCCTGTAACAGTTCCCCTAAACATTCTAAACCCATCAGACTTTCAACTACAGGGCAAAGATTTGCAGTGATAACTGTCCTCGAACAACTCCTACCATCTGTCCCAAGTCATGTTCCTCAAGCAAATGATCTGCTAACACTGTTAGCCAAAGGCAATTAAAGGGGCATTTCTGTCATGTGTGTGTCTTTTTCAGTGATCACTGTGATCAAACAAGGGTTGGTGCCAAAACTGAATGAGAGAAAAAATGGCAGTGTCTGGTTTAGAAAACAGATTAAGAACAAAAACTTAATAGAAACAGATTACAATGACAGCAATAACTTAAAAAACAAACGGGAAACCTTTGACTGCCTTTTGACTAGCATATGATCACTCCTGGGGAACTTGACTTCTATCAACAGAACAGGACTGCTTAAGAAGAACTTTTGATTGAAGGGAACAATCCCATACTAGACACATATCAATTGGCACTGTGAACAGGTACAGTAAACTGGCCACATTTGAAGTGGGACTTTAAACAAAAAAGGGAAATAAAACAACTATTCTGCTCCTCGAAACCACCACCACCACCACCACTGTTGTTGTTTTGTAATTGTAATCAACACCATCAAAAGAATTCATTTCCAGAGCAGTGGATCAGAGGGTCCATCACATGATGTGATGGGGACTATACATCTCCAAATTGCATGTTTCATACTGGCAAGAGCACAAGCTCATGTTCATGATCCTTGAATGGGTTATGCTCAATTCTGACAAAGGTATTCATGCAGGGTAATGCTACCAGAAAGTGATGGAAAATACCATCACATACAAGAGTGTCAAAGACACTGTAAGTGAGCAACACGGAGGGAGAGAGGTGTGGGTGGGGAAATGGAGGTGGGGGAGAGAAAGAAAAAGAGAGAGAGTCTCTTAACCCTTTGGATAACTGCACCTTTTTATGATGTACTAGCCAAACAGACCTGCCGCTTATTACATTTCACTTGAAAAGCAGGCATAGGCATTTTCAGAATTAAAAGAACAAATACTAGAACTATTCATAGACATATAAAATCCTACACTGTTTTAAAGATAACATGCTGAAGGAGCAATATCTGAAAGGTGAACGGCACTCAAAATTCAGCATCCTAGATGGCTTTGGATGGTGCAGAAAAAGGGCCCCTGATCGATATTCAAAAACCGTGTCATGACACAGAACAGAAAGAATTATGAAATAAATAATGAAAGACTTTCAAGAAGATCAAGCTAACCAATGGATTGGATTTGACAAATTGATAGATGATGGACTGATGAGGTTTCATGGCCTCTCAGCCTTTGTAAGCTGTAGAAGATCACCCACTATCCAAATCTCTGGAGTTGCTTGGGGCATGAGCATGCCAACACCTCGTGTTCCCTAGTCATTCACCTTTTCTGAATTATCGTTGGGAAACAATGGAGGGTGGAGGGTGGGGGGTGGGGGGTTGGGGTGTTGTCTATTCTTGACCCTGACCCAAAGAATGGTCCCCATATAAACATGCGTTACTATGCATGACTAACCAGGCTCAAGTCATGGAACAATTTTCCAGCCAACACCCAGCTCAGTTATCTGGAAACGAAGTAATGCATTGTTTTACTGTAGCCTTACACTAAAGTGAAAACAATACACTGTGTGCTATTGACTTACTGTTTTCTCTGGATTTTGTTATAAAAATAAAAAACAAAAAATTGCAGTGGAAAAAGCTTTTAAAGTCACAATGTCCAGAGTTATTTGCCTCCTATGAATTGCATAGGGAGACACAGTGGGTCTATTCTTACCCCCAACCCACAGGGAGCATGCAGTTCATAAAAGGTGAATGACTAGTTAAATTCTTGACTTATAAATCACTTTGTTAATTTGATAAACATGAATAAATTTGGTTATGTCTTACATAGCCATCAACATTGTTGACAGGCCATCAAACCTCATTCATCCCCCCCCCCCCCCCCCCAATCTCAGGTGCATTAGATACTCTACCCCAAAGGTGTCAAATGCAAAGTTTTCTATCCATACTGACCAGTAGACAACTCATAGGTATATGACCTTTTCACCTCGAAAAAAGATTTGCCAAAATCTTCCCACCCACGTGGCCACCCCATAAGCCAATGAAATGGCTTCATCCATAGCGTCATGACCAGTGAAAGGGAGGTAACTCTCA
>JAWQFJ010002919.1:67500-70304 GCA_034096865.1 Theodoxus fluviatilis | reverse complement strand
TGTCAACTCCACTCTGCATACTACTGTCAACTCCACTCTGCATACTAGTGTCAACTCCATCCTGCATACTACTGTCAACTCCACTCTGCATACTAGTGTCAACTCCATCCTGCATACTACTGTCAACTCCACTCTGCATACTAGTGTCAACTCCATCCTGCATACTACTGTCAACTCCACTCTGCATACTACTGTCAACTCCACTCTGCATACTAGTGTCAACTCCACTCTGCATACTACTGTCAACTCCATCCTGCATACTACTGTCAACTCCACCTGCATACTAGTGTCAACTCCACCTTGCATGCTATTGATACCCTGCATACCAGTATACTCACCAGAGGAAGGTCAAGGTCGTGCTGACCCCTTGCCAATCTGACCTGCAGGATGAGACTGGACAGCAAGGGCAGCAATGCCGAACTGTCTGGAGTAGTGCCCAGGAATCTGCAGCAACAAGTAGGGGTCTTTTGAACCGACTTCTCTGTCACCTTAGGGAGTAATGTGTGAATGTGTGTGTGTGTGTGTGTGTGTGTGTGTGTGTGTGTGTGAATGTGTGTGTGCGTGTGCGTGTGTGTGTGTGTGTGTGTGTGTGAGTGTGTGTGTGTGTGAATGTGTGTGTGCGTGTGTGTGTGTATGTGCGTGTGTATGTGCGTGTGTATGTGCGTGTGTATGTGCGTGTGTGTGTGTATGTCTGTGTGTGTGTGTGTGGTTGTGTGCGTGTGTGTGTGTGTGTGTGTCTGTGTGTGTGTGTGTGTAAGTGTGTGTGTGTGTGTAAGTGTGTGTCTGTGTGTCTGTGCGTGTGTTATCATCGTGTTTATATGCCAAACTATTGTGTGTTTCATTTCTTTCAGCGTTCCCGTGTTTACGCATAGAGCTCACTGTGCAGGAAAAGACGCGTGTTTCTTAAAATAAACTCAGCGTACACCTGACTGGTACGAATTTAGATTGGTTTGTCAAGATATCACATGTAAATACAAAGGCATAATGGGATAAATTTCGTTGCAGATGCCAAAGTATGCCTCTACATGATGTAACTGTGAATTTTTTTTTACTGCTTTGGAGTGTATGCCTGGATTCTAAAGTTTTACCACTCTTGGTTACCTGAGGACAATGGTGGCCTTGCCACAGAGCAGCGGCCAGGCTCTGGAGGCCGCCACCGCCATGATGGACGTCTTGCCGTAGCCAGACGGTCCGTGCACCACCAGGGGTTCCGTGCTTCCGTTCTCCAGGTACGTGTCCACTCTCTGTAGCCATAATTACAGGTAGGAGTGAGAGCAGGGCTTGCTTTCAACATGGCGTCTTTCATTTACACTCACTCTCCAGGTACGTGTCCACTCTCTGTAGCCATAATTACAGGTAGTAGTGAGAGCAGGGCTTGCTTTCAACATGGCGTCTTTCATTTACACTCACTCTCCAGGTACGTGTCCACTCTCTGTAGCCATAATTACAGGTAGTAGTGAGAGCAGGGCTTGCTTTCAACATGGCGTCTTTCATTTACACTCGCTCTCCAGGTACGTGTCCACTCTCTGTAGCCATAATTACAGGTAGGAGTGAGAGCGGGGCTTTCAACATGGCGTCTTTCATTTACACTCGCCCTCCAGGTACGTGTCCACTCTCTGTAGCCATAATTACAGGTAGGAGTGAGAGCAGAGCTTGCTTTCAACATGGCGTCTTTCATTTACACTCGCTCTCCAGGTACGTGTCCACTCTCTGTAGCCATAATTACAGGTAGGAGTGAGAGTGGGGCTTACAACATGGCGTCTTTCACTTACACTCGCTCTCCAGGTACGTGTCCACTCTCTGTAGCCATAATTACAGGTAGTAGTGAGAGCAGGGCTTGCTTTCAACATGGCGTCTTTCATTTACACTCGCTCTCCAGGTACGTGTCCACGCTCTGTAGCCATAGTTACAGGTAGGAGTGAGAGCGGGGCTTTCAACATGGCGTCTTTCATTTACACTCACTCTCCAGGTACGTGCCCACTCTCTGTAGCAATAATTACAGGTAGGAGTGAGAGTGGGGCTTACAACATGGCGTCTTTCACTTACACTCGCCCTCCAGGTACGTGTCCACTCTCTGTAGCCATAATTACAGGTAGGAGTGAGAGTGGGGCTTACAACATGGCGTCTTTCATTTACACTCGCCCTCCAGGTACGTGTCCACTCTCTGTAGCAATAATTACAGGTAGGAGTGAGAGTGGGGCTTACAACATGGCGTCTTTCATTTACACTCACTCTCCAGGTACGTGCCCACTCTCTGTAGCAATAATTACAGGTAGGAGTGAGAGTGGGGCTTACAACATGGCGTCTTTCATTTACACTCGCCCTCCAGGTACGTGTCCACTCTCTGTAGCAATAATTACAGGTAGGAGTGAGAGTGGGGCTTACAACATGGCGTCTTTCATTTACACTCGCCCTCCAGGTACGTGTCCACGCTCTGTAGCCATAATTACAGGTAGGAGTGAGAGCAGGGCTTGCTATCAACATGGCGTCTTTCATTTACAATCGCTCTCCAGGTACGTGTCCACTCTCTGTAGCGTGAGTTACAGGTAGGAGTGAGAGCAGGGCTTGCTTTCAACATGGCCCCTTCCAACTACACTCGCCCTCCAGGTACGAGTCCACTCTCTGTAGCTATAGTTACAGGTAGAAGTGTGAGCAGGGGTTTCATCATGGCGCCTTTCATTTATACTCGCTCTCCAAGTACGTGTCCACTCTCTGTAGCAATAATTACAGGTAGGGGAAAAAGAAAGGGGTTTATACAGCAATTTCCATTCAAGTACACTCGCTCTCCAGGTACGTGTCCACTC
>JAWQFJ010002919.1:60000-62500 GCA_034096865.1 Theodoxus fluviatilis | reverse complement strand
TGTGTGTGTGTGTCTGCCTTCTGCCTGCCTTCTGCCTGTCTGCCCGCCTGTCTGCCTGCCTGTGTTACCTGCCTGCAAGCTTGTCCCCCCCCCATCTCTCTCTCTCTCTCTCTCACTCTCTCTCTCTTTCTCTCTCTCTCTCTCTCTCTCTCTCTCTCTCTCTCTCTCTCTCTCTCTCTCTCTCTCTCTCTCTCTCTCTCTCTCTCTCTCTCTCTCTCTCTCTCTCTCTCTCTCTCTCTCTCTCTCTGGGCCCAACCCACCCGTGTAGCGCGAGAGAGCGTAGGAAGGGGGATGCTGGTCCAGGTCGGTGATGATGCGGTGAAACCACAAGCAGCGAGTGGGGTCCGCCATCTTGTTCAGCACTCCAGTCCTGAGCTCGGCCTCAGTCACTGAAACACGGCAAAGAATAAAACATAACACAGCACTACACAACACAACAGAACACAATAATACAAGACAATACATTGCGAATCAATACAATACAATACAATAAAGTACAATACAATAAAGTACAATACAATACAATACAATACAATACAATGCAATGCAATGCAATACAATACAATACAATACAATGCAATGCAATGCAATGCAATACAATACAATACAATACAATACAATACAATACACCTCGTTGCCTGTCGAAAGCGACAAAGCCAGACTGTTGTCTATTCTCTCCTCCGAGTATACACGTATGGGTGTTGATGCGACTCCTCAGGCCGATACAATGCAATGCAATACAATAACACGCGATAAAGTGCAATATGGTGCAGTACAATACGATACAATACGATGCGGGACGATACGACACAATACAATACAATACAATAGGTCTACAATACAATACAATACAATAAAACACAACACAACACAACACAATACAATACAATACAATACAATACAAATCAATAAGTCTACCTATCCGTTATCAGAGAACATTAATCTGTGTCTGACAAATGTTTAACACTGGGTTCAACATGTCCACACACATGTAGGAACAAAAGTACATCAGAAATGAGAGACACGGTTTATTTTTCTTCAGTGAAGATCAGTAATGGTCGAGGTAAAGGCACTACATTTTGTATTGAGCCTCAGTAACGGTGAAGGTAAAGGCAATACATTTTGTATTGCGTCTCTGTAATGGTGGAGGTAAAGGCACTACATTTTGTATTGCGTCTCAGTAATGGTCGAGGTAAAGGCACTACATTTTGTATTGCGTCTCAGTCATGGTGGAGGTAAAGGCACTACATTTTGTATCACGACTCAATAATGGTCGAGGTAAAGGCACTACATTTTGTATTGCGTCTCAGTAATGGTCGAGGTAAAGGCACTACATTTTGTATCGCGCCTTTTTACCCGTTGATGGGTGCTCAAAACCGAGCATGTTTACCCCCTGATCATCAGGCTAACTTCTTATCACTTCACCGCCATCTCCACTCCCTGGGGAGCGTGCAACTAGACTGCGGATGATCGCGCCAAAGTCAGCTTTCACAAGTTCCCGCCTTAGCCTTCTCAGGTACCCGTTTTTACTCCTGGGTGGGAAGGAGGAAACGCGATTCAAATACCTTGTCCGATGACGCAATTCACCCCTCGCAGCTCCGCCCACCGCGCGCATCGCCAGCCAATCATCGCGCGGGTATTTGTCATGCAATTCATCGCCAGCCAATCAGCGCGCGGGTACTTGTCATGCAGTTCATTGCCAGCCAATCGGCGCGCGGATACTTGTCATGCAGTTCATCGCCAGCCAATCGGCGCGCGGGTACTTGTCATGCAGTTCATCGCTAGCCAATCGGCGCGCGGGTACTTGTCATGCAGTTCATCGCCAGCCAATCAGCGCGCGGGTACTAGTCATGCAGTTCATCGCCAGCCAATCGGCGCGCGGGTACGTGTCATATAGTTTCCACGTGGCGTTACCGGGCAGCATTTTATTTTTCAGACAAAATGACTCGTGTTGAGAAATAAACAGTACTCATGCTCCAGGGAGAAGAAGGCTGCCGTGGTCATAGCTATGCGCGGAGTGAGTGTAGGGAGAGGGACTACGCTCAAGTGGACTCATCCGAGGAGAGGGGTGTGGGAAAGACAAATAAACTCTAGGGCCACATGTCACATCATCTGATTGGCAGGAGTTACTGGTCCTTTACAGTGAATTTGCAGTGAATTACACACATCATTGAGAAGAATGTGAAGATTCAAGAGAAAAAAAACTCGTAAAAACACGGCCAATCAGGTGATGTGGTCCGTCAATGAGTGTTACCCGCCAGCTTGGCTGTCTTTCTCACACCCCTCTCCTCGGACCAGTCCACTAGTATGACCCGCCAGCTTGGCTGTCTTTCTCACACCCCTCTCCTCGGACGAGTCCACTAGTGTGGCCCGCCAGCTTGACTGTCTTTCCCACACCCCTCTCCTCGGACGAGTCCACTGGTGTGGCCCGTCTGTCTTGCTTTTATCAAAATATTTAAATAAACTCAGATTTCTCCGTCCCAGGGATAGAACCACGGCA
>JAWQFJ010002919.1:0-50000 GCA_034096865.1 Theodoxus fluviatilis | reverse complement strand
TGTCCCCTCCGCTGCCATGTACCATCCACAGACACTGCAGTCTCCACAACATGTTGCTCAGTGTCAGCAGACAAATGAATTTCTTTGGCAGCTTCAGCCATACTACGCTGACAAAGTGCAGAAGCTGATACTTTCAGAGCATTCACTTGATTCCTGTATGCTGCATTGGTCATAGCCTTTGGCATGTTCATAAATGCTGAGAAAGTTTTTATCTTTCCCTCCCCTGGCATTCTGTACATGACAACAACTCCTTCACGGACGAAAACACGTCCAAGTCTACGAATGCATAGCCATACTCACGATCACACAATGAGGTTGCTGCATCTTCACAAGAGGCAAGTTTCTGAGCAGATGCACTCTCGCAAACTTTATTGTTGCTATTTGCCTCGGCAATATTGTTGTCACTATGCCCAGCCCTGTCAGTAGCGTCAGTGTCACTACCCTGCGCAGATTCGCCACCGATACTTGGCAAGCCTGCTCCAGCTTGGACTCCGCCTCACCCCATCTCAGATAACTTCCTCTCACCACCATAGTCTTTCCCTACGAACTGATTCCCCATCAATCGCCTGTTTCTTCTCCGCACACTTGCAAACTTCCTCTTAATCGTCATCTTGCACTCTACGTTCAAATACACTCGGCAGTTGCAGCATTCACACAGCGCGCGAAAAGCGGAAGTTGACACCAGCCAAATGTCACTGTTAACTATGCGCTGATTGGCTTATAAGACCCTTCAGCTCATTATAATACTCTGATCATCCAATGAAATTCATCCATAGAAAACTATAGGGATCGTTTCAAACATAAAACTGTGATGAAAATGGAGCAATTTGGTGAAAGAATTATGTTTCTATGATGAAAAATAGGGAAGTTATGAGTTACTGAATATTAATTAGGTCATCAGCTGATTTGACAGCACAAGAAATGTTTATACCATGCATAATAAATGACAATTTTCATCATTTTCTGCCACTTTGACAAGTTTATTGTTTACATCCATGCATAGCTGAGACTTTGTGGTGTCTAAAACTGGGGGTCCTCTAAAAACTCATAATTATGAGAAAATCATAATTTTTCAAGGTAGCCTAAAGTCTACGCTGTGGTTAGAGGGTGTTTTAGCAGAAAGTCTACATAAGGCTTACGTGGCAAAAATTTTCAAGAACATGAAAAAAGCAGTAAGCTTAGGGGACCGAGTGGATTACCTGTCATCGCATTTTCCACCAGCAATGATCTCAACGTTGTTTGCAGTCCTTGCATAGTCGATGTAGGATTTGATTCTCTTGAAGGCCTGGAAACATTTTCAACTAGTCCATATTATTCTTCAAAGGGAAAGAGATTCAGAACACTTTCATTGACCACTATTATTGTAATGTGTGTTGTGCGTGTGTCCATGTGTGTGTGTGTGTGTGTGTGTGTGTGTGTGTGTGTGAGAGAGAGAGAGAGAGAGAGAGAGAGAGAGAGAGAGAGAGAGAGAGAGAGAGAGAGAGAGAGAGAGAGAGAGAGAGAGAGAGAGAGAGAGAGAGAGAGAGAGAGAGAGAGAAGAGAGAGACTGACACATTCTATCATGACCTCAACATATGGACTGGTTACATATCGTCAAAGTATCAGTTGTAAAAACTCCTTCACAAGAACATTAGTTTCAGACCATAACACTCACCCTGTCATCAATGACTGCTGTCACAAAAGAGTTCTTTTCCAGAGGAGAACCCATCTGAATCTCCTTCATGATCTTCAGCAAGCCTTCCTTGATCTTTGGCCAGATGGACTCGGGGATGTACATTCGAGAGCAGGCAGAGCATTTCTGGCCATTATATTCGAAGACAGATCGGATAGTGCCATGGACCACTGATACCACATCAGCAGATGGATGCACAAAGTGGAAGTTTTTGCCTCCACACTCTGAATTTAAGGGGAGAGAGAGAGAAAAGCAACCATTATATGGAAAAGACTTTTTTCCCCTTTAAAAAACTGTAGGAAGTTTGTTCGTAATATGGGCCACATGAAGTGAATGTCTTGCCGTCACACTCTGAATTCAAGGAGAGAGGAGAAAAAAGCAACCATTTGTTTATGAGGAAAAGAAAGCCCAACAAATCTTTTCTCAGGTAAGAGTTGGAATAGTTTGTAGGTAAGAAGGGATGCACGAAGTGAAATTTCTTGCTTCCACACCCTGAATTTATGGCAAAGAAAGCAAACATTTCTTCAAGTAGAAAAGAATGCAAAACAAACCTGTTCTCAGGAAACTAAAGAGTTTGTAGGTGAGACATCTTGAAAGGGACATATAGAAATTGAGACAGCCAGGTAAAATATTATGCATAGATGATAATGAACAGGATTTCCTCAAGAAGAAATTCATCATTCCATACACACATTCTATTTTTCTGCTTAAATTTCTTTTTTCTAAATACCCCTGATAAGGTCTACTATGCACAGACTTCTCAACACAACAATTACCCAAGGAAAAAGAAAACTCTGTCACTGACAAACTTTAAAAAATAAAAATACATGTATGTCTAAGAATGGTGAGGTTCTAACACAGAGTAAATATTAAGCATGTCAGAAAAGCTCAAAATGAATTTAATTTTAACAAAATAGAATTTTTTCTGTTACACCATTGTTATGCTGCATTGAGGGAGCCAGTTCAGGAGAAGAGCATGCAGTAAGCTCGCCTTACCTCCAATCAGTCTTGGGTAGGACATGTAGAGACCTATGTGTTGGGCCGTCTGTTTCATGAGGCGTATGAAGGTTCTGCAACAAAACGCCAAGCACATTTTGCACAAGTTTTGTCCAGTGGGAGGAAACTTGTACTATTCACACACCATTCCTTTTACACATAACACATTAGTGTGCGTCCTGTTGATTTTTTTACATGCATCTAAATCCCCTGGGAAACAGGGTGCTGATTGGTCAAGAGACATCACTCTTTTCATGCGGTTTTCTGCTGATGGGTTACCTATGAATAGGACCCACTGTATCCTTGCATATTGCATTTATATTTCTACCTATCTTTCTATCAGAGTTTGACATATTCTTCAAACGAACTGATTCACTTGCAAACTGTGAGTGAGAAGAACTGCTCCATCCAACAGTTCTTTGATGCTGAATTTCTCAATAGCCAATTAGCAAAAAACAACTTTGGAAAAGAAAAAGTGTCTACAACTGAGCAATTTGATAGTATCATAAAGATGTCTTTGGTATCATATAACTGAGGGTCACACATCTATTTCAGACCACCAATCAGCACAGCTTTGCATAGGATTTAGTCAAAATAATTTTTAGTGAGCACAAAATAGGGCACATGGATGTAGAAGTAGAGAAAAACTGGCTCCTCAGAGAAGTGAAAGGGATGGCATTAAAACATGAAAGTAGAGCAGCTGTGTATGAAAGAGCAACATGAACAAGACAAAGGAGGGAGGGGGGAGGGGGGAGGGGGGAGGAGGAAGGAGGGGGAGGAGGAGGAAGGAGGAAGCAGTGGAGGAGTAGTCAGGAAAGATGTAGACAGAAAAGGGGGCAGAGGAAGAAGATGAGAGAGCCAGACCAGGAGGGAAAGGGAAAGAATATAAAAAAGAAGAGGAAGAATGCATTCTGGTGGAGTCTGCAAAGAACTGGCAGGAGGAAAACCAGAAAAAGTATATGAAGACAAAATAACAGGAAGAGGAAAGCATCACAGCTTTCACAGCATTAACCCTTACCATGGCATCCTAATAATGACTGATTGCATAACTCACTCTGAGGGATAAGGTTTCTGATCTCAACCTCAGTCACATGTATGGACATGCACAAACCCTTCTTCCATAGAGTGAAAGCAAACAATCTCCTTCAAAACCAATTACAACAGAGAGAAAATTAGACAATCTTTACCCCCATGATACGCAACATGCCACAACCAGTGGGCTTGGTCCAGACCTGACCATGCCGCGTATGCCACAACCAGTGGGCTTGGTCCAGACCTGACCATGCCGCGTATGCCACAACCAGTGGGCTTGGTCCAGACCTGACCATGCCGCGTATGCCACAACCAGTGGGCTTGGTCCAGACCTGACCATGCCGCGTATGCCACAACCAGTGGGCTTGGTCCAGACCTGACCATGCGCGTATGCCACAACCAGTGGGCTTGGTCCAGACCTGACCATGCCGCGTATGCCACAACCAGTGGGCTTGGTCCAGACCTGACCATGCCGCGTATGCCACAACCAGTGGGCTTGGTCCAGACCTGACCATGCCGCGTATGCCACAACCAGTGGGCTTGGTCCAGACCTGACCATGACGCGCATGCCACAACCAGTGGGCTTGGTCCAGACCTGACCATGCCGCGTATGCCATGACTACCATGGTTAGGGTTAAAATAGAAAAATGTAAAGAGTCAAGCAATTAATATGCTACTCTCGGCAGTTCTCTCTCCAAAGCAGCATTATTTCCATAATCCACCATCTGTCACTGTGGTTGAGGGACTCCAGCCCCGAGTGGCCCATTGGATCTGAATGATCTGACCCTGACCCATGCCTCCCGGTAAGCCTCCTTGGCTGCTCAAGGCCGCCCCTGGCTGAGCTACTGGAGCAGGCCCCCAAAGCCCAGCAGGCTGGGATACCAGCTGGTGATGGAGATATCAAATGGGTCCAGCTGTATGTAACACTGTCACACCACTGTTGTCAGTGGATACCCCCTTGGACAAATACAAACTGCTATTCAAAGCTCATTAACATCTGGCTGCAGAACTGTAAGGATCCGAGGTATCCTTCCACATGTACATTCAAGGCTTTTGAAGTTTCTTATCTGTCTGTTCCTATGTTAGTGTGACGGAACCTCTCCCTGCATACAAGCCATGACTCACGGGACACTGCCAGTGAAGTTGATGCCTGCCAGGTGGGGGGAGGCCGTGATGACATCACCGAAGACAGGGCCATCAGCAGGGACAAAGTTGATGACTCCAGGTGGCAGGCCGGCCTCCCTGAGGATCTTGTAGACTGTGTAGTTGGAGAGCACAGCTGTGTCCGAGGGCTTCCACAGTGCCACATTGCCCTGTCCACAACAAAGAATCAAGCATTTGGGAAGTTATTATCAAGAAATGGCCTACTAAACAAGATTGAAACTGATTGTACAGTTCAAATATATCTGTGCACATCCCAAAGCTTGTCGCAAATATACACATGGTACCAAGGAAGATGGACAGATGATGATTTTACTGACTGACTAAGAAATTTAATATCCAAACTAATCTGGTCAAGCTGCTGGAGCAAACCCCAAAAGCACAGCAGCCAGTGCTTCCACTTGACAAGAGGAGCAAAGATGGTTTCGGCCGTAGATTAAACTTTGGCATACAACAGAAAGTGGAAAGTCAGTAGGTGATCTCTCTTTGTGGGGCATTATGTAAAAGTTTAGTAAATGTACTTCAGCAGTTGATGCTACCAAGATGACTGAGAACAGGTTTGTTTGTTTGCTTCTGCAGCTCCAGGGAGCGCCCAAGGACGTACCATCAGTGCTGGAGCAGTGGGGAGATGACCGCCGATGGCTGTGAAGTTGAATGGGGCAATTGCAGCCCAGAAGCCCTGCAAGGAAGAACACTCTCTGGGTGTATGTCACAGTCTACAAGATCCTCAGGGAGGCCACTCCCATTCAGTCCAGTTTAGACATCAAGCCAGGTTGTCGCAAGCCGGACCAGCTTGTTTTACTGAAAGGTCAAAGGTCTAGGGGAAATCACTCAATCCACTTGTGACACTCTCTCACACAGTCATTCCATCAAAGACAAACACGAGACAGAAAGACGGTGAGGTCATAGGTCAAATTGTCAAAATGTTTTAATTACCATGCCAGGGTGATGGAGGAATGAATCAACGTTAACGCGAGGGATAAATCAAGCAGAAACAACAATACTCATACTCATAATCATACTCGTGTAATAGAACGAATGGCCCGCCAGCCGATCATAAGTAACTTATCTGACAGTCCTTCACTCTTGTCTTGGCCGCTGCTCTTGAATGAGCTGCGAGTCAATCGTGGTTCAACCGCTCAGACGTCACGAGGTCTCCTGCCCTTGGGAATCTTCGTCGCAGCAGCTCTTGATGCACTTGGGGGAAGAAAAGGGGGAAAGGGGGAAGGGGAAACAATTGTATTCGATCACAAGCACAACCATAGCAAACCAATTTGTATTCTTTCAAAGAGGCCTCTGCCTTTTCTCTCAGTCGTCGGCATTCGTTCTGTATGGACGGCTTCGTATCTTCAACAGTGGAGAGATGGGCTCAGGCATTGCAAGCGTGGTATCTCCTCTGAACGTGGAGTGCAGAAAGGAAGGATGACTTAATATTCTGGCGTGGAGAGTGACGCGTCTTTTCCAAAGTGACGATGAATGACGCAACTTCTGGCGCTCTTTTTCAAACGAGAGTGACGTAGCGTCGGTGGTCTTTCTTGTTGTTTTTGCCAACTGCTGGCGCTGGTTTTGCAGGCACATTTATAGCCTCTGCACGGACGCAAGTGAACTCGGTCATTTTCCACCCAATCGCAGGTCTCTCTTCAACCAATGGAAACACTTTCCTGCGAACAGGGCATAGAACGTTCGACTAAGCTACAGCTGGCGGATTCATTATATTTTGCTATCATCTACGGCCGGCGGAGCCATAATAGGTTAATCATAAATAAGAAATTAACTTAATCCAAAGGGGGAAGGGGGTGATCTCGCCACACAGGTGCTTAAGAAAGTGTGAAGATGGCAAGACAACATTTTTTCTGGTCGAGGAAAAAAAAGAGTAAATGCTTCAACATACCTCCATGCCTCGGTAGATCATTCTATTGGTGTTTTGGGGGTCAGGACTGATCGGTTGAATAGACATCATTTGCTGCACAAAATAAAGCAGTGAAACTAAAAGATATGAACAAGGTTGTTAAGGTTGTAATAAATTCAAGACAATAAACAGGGAATCAACACTAACATTAACATTTTAGTATGAACAAAAACACAGATCATCAGTATGATACTGAAAATGCTCAGTAAATATTCTCTAAAACTTAATTTTGCATAAGTTCTCTCAAAGGATCTTTACTCTCTTGACTCCAATGGAAGTAAATGCATCTGTGCATTATGTTCCATGAGGATAGCACCTGTCTCATCCCTTGCTTCCATTCCCATAGCAGCCTAGCTGTCACCTGGGTCCCTCCTGTTTCCTCTCGTTTTCCTCCTGGCTTGTTCCCAATTGAGTATTCGTGTGAGAAACCTGGGGAAGTGTTGCCTAGTGTCACCCACATGGTTGATAATTTCAGAACAATGAGAAAGTAGGCAAGCTGGAGAGCTACTCCACGTCTTGACTGGGCAACAAGGTGCAGTGTGGTGATGGTGGACTTTAGTGTTATGAGGCACTACACATTAACGCATGCAGAAAGTCAGAGTCAAAGTGAAGTGCAAGTGATGCTAGATGATCATACACTTACCCTTGCATACATGACGTTGAAGTTGAGAAAGTCTATCAACTCGGCTGCTGCATCTATCTCCGCCTGCCACGTGTTCTTGCCCTGCATGCAAGACAAAGAAGATGCTCACATATATTCTGCTAGTCTTTCCAGACCCGACCAATGTTGCTTTAACTTCATGCAACAAAAGCAATTCACTCATGCACATGACAATGTCTTGAAGCCTGACAAACACAGGACCAACCATCTCAAATAACCATTTAACTAAACAGCAAAATGTCCATCTGGTTTCCTCAGTAAACAACCAATACTGCCAAGTCATTCAGGTCTTGAGAAAGCTGCATGTCAGCAGGTCAAAATGCATCTCACCTTCTCTGGTCATCAGACAATTAATCATCTTATCTTTTGCTGAAACATATTTTAAAGCAAATAATACATCTTGCAAAGGTATTACAAACAGCTAAAAAAAAACAATGAATTACACAAAAAGAAACCTAACTGTAACAAAACACAAATATCTGAGCATTCCTTGATGAACACTTGAACCACGACTCTTTGTAAAACTTGGGAGCCATATCTAGCTGAACAAGCCAAACACAGACCTGTCCAAGCATGGTTGTGGCCAGGAGGTCATAGCGGTATTTCTCCTTCATCAGCTCAGCTGCCTTGACGAAAATGGCAGCACGCTCATGCATGGGCTTGTTGTCCCAGTCATTGCGCGCCTCCATACTGTTCTCTATGGCCCGTCTGAGCAAGTCCTGCAGGGAGAAACAAGAGCAAAACATGTTAGTAGAGACTAAAGGCAGTTACTGATATTATAAGTCAAGTCTTTTGCTGATATTTCACGACATAAATCCGAACTTTCATCTGCCATTGGACTTGTTAACTTCTTTACTGAAACTAGGACCACCTGCCTGAGGGTCATACAAAGACATACACATGTGAAGAGGTTTGAGGGAAAAAGACAGAAGCACGATGCAGCAGGTGGGGGAGTGGAGGAAAAAGTAGAGGAGTGGAAAGGGAGGGGATGGGCTGTGGAGGACGGAGGAGGGGTGGAAAGTGATAATAAATGACACCAAATCACATCAACATCAAACTCAAGGTCAAACATCAACTTTCACTTACCGGTGTTGCATAGTGGAATCTGGCCAATTTCTTCTGGTGATCAAAAGGGTAGACCTGGTACCAGACATCTGATGTCTCAATCTCTTCATCCCCAATCACAATGGGCACCTTCCATGTCTGTGCCTGCCATTTCTTCAGTGCCGCATCCAGCTTGGCGCGTTCTGGGCTGCCTGGGCCATAATGTAGGAGTGGTTCGTTTTTTGCTACAAAGTTTTCAAAGGCCTCCTGGGACAGGCATCGTCTGTAGGCAGAGGAACGGACAATAAGAGTTTACAGCCCATCAAGCTCTGTAGGCTATTAAAGGTCATTGACTACCCAAATTGCTGTTGATGGTGGCAGAATGAGGAAATAAAATTGATCACTTCTTTGCTCACACGCTCTTTAGGCTTTCAGAAGGGAAATATCTGTTAAGTCTCTTCATACTTTTCATGCAAAGAGGAACTTGGGCAGAGGTAAATAGTAAATTGCATTCATCAGCCGAGATTTGATATTGAAAATGTGAAGTCTCGTAGTCAGGCAAACTGAGCGGTTCATGTCTTTAGCAAGTGGCAGCATTTGAGGTTGAGGATCATCTTTGGAGTATGCACTCTGTCTGCATTCAGCGTGGCTGAGACTAATACTATATCTCTGTGTTCAGAATGTGCACTCTGCAGACTTGCAGTCAGACTGGCAGCATTCTCTTGGCAGGACCATTTCCATGCATTCCTCTCTGGAGTGGCGGCTCAATCAGGTACGGCCAAAATTTGATTTTTTAAAACATGTGGAAAAGGTAACATGGCCAAGATTTAAAAGTAGGGGCTTAGGTTGGTCTGAAGGTTTTTCTTTCTTTTCTTTTTAGAAGAGGCCAGATGAACATAAACCAAACATTCTTTCACTGAAAATGCTTTTTAAAATATAACTTAAATAGTGGATTCCCTGAGAGCACATTAGGCAGGAAAGATGGGACAGCATGCAGTTCCTTGTCAATTTATGTATTTTCTTTTTTTCTTCTTTTTTCGTGATGGAAAAAGGTACAGGGTCAGCCAAAAAAAAGTTGGTTGGGTTACCATAACCACAACTGTTTTGGGGAGAACATAAGTGCTAGAATCTATTTCAGTCACCAGATTATCCAAATACAGCATATTTCTGGAATTCTGATGAGCCCAAGTCCTAGAGCCAGCTCCAAGTGGGCATGCTGTCCAGGAGTGGAGACGAGGCAGCCGCCTGACTGCCCTCTGCCCAAGGAATTTGCAGGAGTGCTTCCCAGGTTACATCAAGGATCCGCCATGCAGTAAATGATGAGCTTTAAGTCCCCCACCTAAATGACAAGTGACCACACAAGCCCTACATAAAGCCGTGTACCCTTCGCTTTGCTGCACAAGTCTGCATTGACTCTAAGCTCTACTTAGATGCATGATGCACTCGAGAATACAATATCTACAAAACCTTTTGTTACTAGAACAAATAAACAATGACTAAAAGTTGTAAAGTGTAATGGAAATAACATTCTACCAACCAACTCATCCACCCATCCACCCCCCCCCCAAAAAAAACAAAAAAAAAACAAAAAAAAACACCCCACAAACAAACAAACAAAAAAACAACAACAACAACAACATCAACAACAAATAGAAAAAGAAAATAAGAAAATTAGAATATTGAATTGATTACTGTACACTCTGTTATTTAAGAAAGAAAGAAGAAAAAAACTATAATGGCTACTTCTAGAATTGAACTAGGGCTGTCCTGTTAATAGGCAAGACAGCTCCCTTATCTTCCATAATGTAGCTCTGCACTCGGCTATAAGTGATAGGAAATGTTCTGCGGAGACCTTTGTACCAGGAGAGGTTGCACAGAAACCAGGTCAGAGCTTCCCGTAAAGATATTTGCACAGATTCAACTAAAAAATGTTAATGAGAATTGCAAAATGATGTCCCCTGACTCACTTTATTTACAACAAATTGCAAGCTTTTGGACAGTTTGTTTCTTTGTCATTCAAACAACGTGAAAATTATTATTCATCTCTTGCTGACACTAACATGTGACTTGAAAATTTCCAACTAAGTCAAAGCAAACATCAAGAGCAGAGCTGCCCAGGACACTCAGACAGTCTGATAAGAGATAAACTTTTCTGGCCTTCTGGAAAGCAGCTTGACCTGGTGAATGTAGCAGGAATGAGCACTGTCAGTTCTCTCCCACTGACACTCAGTTCCTTCATATCAAGTTACCTAGAGCATCAACAATTTGTTGGACTAGGCTGGGACTAACGCAGTAAATGACACTGGTCTCAATGCTTTCCCCAGTTGTGAAGAAACTTCTACAGCCAGCCTACAGCAGGAATTTCAATCCAGTTGCGATCATGAGATGACACTACAAGAGGAACAGCAAGACAGTGAGAATTTATGGTGAACACTGATTAGTGTTCACTCTGCTTACAACACATTGCAATCAAGTTCTAAAGTTGGAACCAAACCAGTGAGAACCAAATCAGCAAGAACTGGTCAGCAAGTAATAAAGAGTTCAAGGTCTACATTCAGCCATCTTCAAAACAAGTCTCAGATGTTCAGGTAAGACCAGTACCAGCTGATAGCTTCCATCTCCAAGTATACTTTTAGCCACTTGATTATTTTGCTACAGTAGAAAGGCAAAGTGTGTGTGTGTGTGTGTGTGTGTGTGTGTGTGTGTGTGTGTGTGTGTGTGTGTGTGTGTGTGTTGTTCATTGTCATGCATCAAGACCTGCTAAAGTCACAGCATGCCTTCAAGTAACTTTATTCATGCACAGCTTCAGTATAATAATTTTCCTATTATCTGTACAGCTGTGTCCTCTACCAGATCAGACATTTCACAGATGTGATAGTGACAGAGATATCATGTAATTGTAAAGTGGTGAGATACTTTTATGGTGCAGAATTTGTGTTGGAAAGATCATGCACACACTCAGGCATACATTATAGACAGCTGTGCTTTCACTTGTGTGTGTGTGTGTGTGTGTGTGTGTGTGTGTGTGTGTGTGTGTGTGTGTGTGTGTGTGTGTGGTGTGTGTGTGTGTGTGTGTGTGTGTGTGTGGTGTGTGTGTACACGTGTGTGTGTGTGTGAATGTACCCTCTTAACTACTTACCCATTCTCTCTGTCTGTCTCTGTCTGTCTCTGTCTCTCTCTGTCTGTCTCTGTCTGTCTGTCTGTCTGTCTGTCTGTCTCTCTCTCTCTCTCTCTCTCTCTCTCTCTCACCTAAGGAACAATACTTCCAGGGAGTCTGTTAAAGCATCCATGATACGTGATTATCTATTCAGAATATCTCACTGCTGTCGCTTGTACATATGACAGGTATTTGCTTGAACTTGAAGACTCACTGAGCTGACAGTTGTCAAAGGCATACTAAAATCTTTGTCATTATTGATCATATTCTTCATATACCTTACCAACTGTTGTACATAGAATAGCTACTGTGTATTTTTTTGTCTTATCTATCCATGTTTTCATTTCTTTATGAGCAAGGACAATTTGTAAGATAGGCAGAAATGCCTAAAATTTCATCCTTTATAAATAATCTCTCTCTCTCTCTCTCTCTCTCTCTCTCTCTCTCTCTCATATATTCATTCACACACACACACACACACACACACACACACACACACACACACACACACACACACACGCACACACACACACACACTATCAACAATAAACTAGTTTCAAATGCAAATGCATTTTGATGAACATCTCGGGTGTGATTGATATTTACATCCATGCATGAATTTTTACTACAAACTCCACAAATCTTTTATAGCACATACAGATACATGTATATACTTAGCTTATTTACTTATGAGGAATACAGTGGACCCCCGCATAATCACAGTTCCGCATTTACACTCTTGGTTATTTGCAGGATTTTCCTTAGAAGTAGAACCTAACTAATAGTTGTTCGTCCCAACCCTCACATTTTTGCAAAATTGCAAATATCTACCACAATTTCATTCACACACCTGAAGAAGCGGCGCTACCTGAGGAGCAGTGAATCGTCTGCTTTGCTGTGCAGTCATCAACGTCATCATCTTCATCTTACTGCACAGCTAATTCATCATCATCTTCAATCAATATCATTTATTATTGGTGAGTACCCGTACATTATACTGGTTTTTTAATTAAATTATTATTATAATATTTACACATAAATGCTTCGCATTGTTTTCTTAATATTTTGAGCTGCATTTGAAATGTGTTTAAAGTGTTGGAGGGCATATTTTAGGGTTTAAACTGAGGCATTTTAGTCATTTTTATGGATCAAGTCAATATTCGCACTTTTTTGTTCTTCGCAGGTGTTCCAGGAACTTAACACCTGTGAATACCAGAGGTCCACTGTACTACATGTACCAAAAACATTTCACAGGCCAATGATGCCTTTGCTGGTTGTTTACTCAAAAATTGTTCCAGCAATATTGAACAGTTTTGTAATGCATGGCTGCATTATAATCTAACATCAAGTCATCTGCTCTTGATCAATTCTTAGTGTCACCTCACACTGTCAATTAATTCAGAGCCATTAGTTTTCCGATTCTCACTTAACATAAATGGGCCTCTCTCTTCATATTGTTTTCATAATCATCATTGCTGTGATTCTCATCAGTGCTTTGATCAACATCAATATCATAATGATCACTGACATCATCAATGATTTTTAATACTACCTCGTGCTGAACAAGTTCACTTTTGCACAGAGAGAGAGAGAGAGAGAGAGAGAGAGAGAGAGAGAGAGAGAGAGAGAGAGAGAGAGAGAGAGAGAGAGAGAGAGTGAGAGAGAGAGAGAGAGTGAGAGAGAGTGTGAGAGAGAGTGAGAGAGAGAGTGTGAGAGAGAGTGAGAGAGTCATAGTAATTCTACACTAGTGAACCATCAGGGTAAGACCTTGGGAACTAATGACACAAGGTCACAAGGAGAATTACTTTCAGTCCCTTACACCTCTGCCTCTCCATGGTCAGTTTCTGGGTCTAACGCTAGTGACATGTGCACCCAACATCACAAGTGTTGGTACAGAAGGCTTCTCCATGCATCCCCATTGACAACATCCCTCTCTATCCCTAAGCTCCCAAACAACCATCTTACAAAATAGCATGCAAAGATATTTTGACTAGAAAGGACCCAGCCACAATATTTCTAAAATGTTGACAACTGGTGAGATTAAAACAAAGCAGGAAAATTTTCCTTTTGCAAGATATACTAACAGTTAAATGTGATTACCATAAATGCCTATTGAAATGTGACCCAGCACCACAACATGAGTGACAAGTCGATATTTTGCATATTTTGAGGTTGTGGTATCAAATTAAAGCCCAGCAACAGAGCTTTCTATCGATACCAAAATCATTCTTCTACCTCTATTAATAAGGAAGTTATGGCCATTTGCAGTAAGAGGGTAGTAAGTGAATTCTGAGAAAAAGTATAGGGATGAAATACTCTTTATTACAATAGCCACCATATGTTAATAAGCACGAAAATTAGCACACTACGACTGAAGGCATCAAACTACCTCTGCAAAGCAACAGACAATCAACTTTTATCAGAAAAGTGCTATAAATAATTCATAACTGTGACTTAGCTATCTATGATATCTCAGAAATGCCTCATTTTAGTTATACTTTTTGCATCATATACCTCTATAAATAGGCTGCCCCTTTAGTTTTGTCCTTGACACTTATCGCTCATTTTGCAGTTCTGGGTCACAAATTAGCAACAAGTATGATAATATATATTGCCCCTCATTGTAATCAGTTTGATAATAATTGATTTACGAGTATTCTTAGTCATCAAGAGAAGGCCACACTTGACTTTTTAAAATTCAGCATTAACTAACAAGTCGTTAAGCCCATCTACAAAATGTTTGTAAAAAATCCAACATCTCATTCCTCCTGATGGCAAAGCAAAAGCCTCTGAAATGAATTTAAATCTTTTTGTTTTTTCTTTAAATAAATTTTAACAAAACCAGTTTGACAAAATTCACATCACACCCCAAATGTTTCCTCTGAAATTAGTTAACCGATTTCTGGCATTAGCTGCAGAGAGATCACCTCTATCACCCAAATTGAATCAGTGCTACAGCAATTTCATGCTACATTATTTCCCAACTATGGTGCAAATTAGCTCATGAATAAATCTGGGAAGGTTGTCCAGGGGGGCTTGAAGGAGTTACCTCCCTTACTTAGACCAATAGCTTGCTCAAGGTTACCTCCATTACTTTAAACCAATGGCTTGCTCAAGCAAGCAGCTCTTCGTGATTGTGAAATCATTGTCACGAGGTCACACAGAGACATAAAGAAAGTAAATAAACACTAGAAAGAAAGGTGGCTTGCAGTCCAAGGCCACATGTGGATTCCTCAAGATTTACACAAGTGTGGGGCACTCTTTCTAGACTTTCTATAAAGTACACTTCTGCCACAAGTGAAGAAACGTGAAAGTCTTGAGTTTGTTGTCATGTATGATGATCCAAAAATTCCCTAGGCAATTAAAGAGACCTTGAACTCTTTCTGTCCCACTTGCTGTACACTGCTATAATCTTAACGTGTTTAATTCATTTCCAGTCTGGTTCTAAATTAGATAAACACATTTGGATGGCTATTGCCCTCTGACCACTCCAGGCCAGTGGACCAGAAGGGACCAGCCTATTTGCTCTGGTCAACCTTGTTTGAATCCAAAGGATTGCTTTGGAAACTAACATTAAGCATGAAAAGCCACAATATGTGTGTGTTTATGTGTGTGTGTGTGTTCATGTGTGTGTGTGTGTGTGTGTGTGTGTGTGTGTGTGTGTGTGTGTAAGCATGTTTGTGCACATTCATAAATAATTCCACATAGATGCATATAACTGAGATCTCTTTTCCAAACCAGAATTCATCACTTTGTGCCTGAAATTTCCTTCAGAACTAGAACTAGTGGTAACCTGTATTTCTAAATGTGTAGGACTGATTTCTTCCCAATCTTACTGGGATTCCCTCTTAGAATGGCTGTCCTGTCCTCAAGAGATAAGAGGATGAGTCACATTTATTCTTTGGTACTTCTAATTGGGTGCTAGCTAGATGTGTCAGTCACATTGTCACTGAGTTTGTAACCTACCTGCCGTTTGATATCCTTTTCTCTGTCTAATTTATACAATGCTTTACATTACAATTTATTTTTGTTCCTTAAAAAAACAATTCTTCAAACTAATTCATATAACAAAGTACACTTTTGGTTGTCTGAGTAGGTATACTTTTTACAGAAAATTGATGTGGTTTCCCCTCCCAATTAAAGTAATTTGGTATAGAAACAAATCATTGTTTCCATCTCATAAACATGTAAGTAGCTAACAAAGTAACAGAGGGGGAGAAATAAAAAAATTCAACACCATCGTTAAATTACCATTCTTCGTACAGATTACAGAAAACCATGGGGAGGTAAATCTCTCTCTCTCTCTCTCTCTCTCTCTCTCTCTCTCTCTCTCTCTCTCTCTCTCTCTCTCTCTCTCTCTCTCTCTCTCTCTCTCTCTCTCTCTCTCATCCACAGCACTATTGTACTTCATTGCAAGACAGAGCAGTCATACATGGTTGCCATGCTTCCTTAGACACCATTCTGGAACAAGAAGGGCAAAGCCCATACGACTCACATGCTTGACCTTGACCTTTACATGACCTTGACCTTCAGGCGACCTTCAAGGTCAAGGTCAAACAACTAAACCTAGCAATGACATCATACACTAAGAAATGCTTTACACAATTTTCCTACCAAAATACATGTGACCTTGATGCAAGGTCAAGGTCATCCAAGGTTATGCAACACAAAGCTGTTAATTCAAGACATAGGAAGCAAAATGGTGCTTATAGGCACTTTCTACCATGAGATATGGTCAATTTTAGTGGTTCACTACCCCATTTTGGTCACATTTCATAAGAGTCAAAGTGACCGTGACCTTGATGATATATGACCAAATGTGTCTCATGATAAAAGTATAACATATGCCCCCACATAATTATTAAGTTTGAAACAATTTTCTTCCATAGTTCAGGGTCAAGGTCACTTCAAAATATGTATACAATCCAACTTTGAAGAGCTCCTGTGACCTTGACCTTGAAGCAAGGTCAACCAAACTGGTATCAAAAGATAGGGCTTACTTTGCCCTATATACCATATATAGGTGAGGTATCCAATCTCAAAAACTTCAGAGAAATTTGAGAAAATGTGAAAAATGGCTGTTTTTTAGACAACATTTATGGCCCCTGCGACCTTGACCTTGAAGCAAGGTCAAGTCACTATGTATGTTTTTTGAGGCCTTGTCATCATACACCATCATGTCAAATTGGGTGTTGATAGACTTAATAGTCTCAGAGAAAAATCCAACGTTAAAGTTTTTTATGGACGCCCGGACGCCTGGACAGACGAAATGGGTGAGTATATAGACTCACTTTTGCTTCGCATGTGAGTCAAAAAAAGGAGTGAGAAGGTCATGATGACCTTGAAATTACATGCAATATTTTAGACTTGTCTTTAGATCAAACTCATTTAAAAAGCACCCATTGGTCCATTAGTAACTTAAATGATCTAAGGCCAATACTTTATAATTCAATACTTAAAGATGATATGATAAAAGCATTATGGTATCCTGTGGAAGCATATGTGCATGTGTGAATTAGGAAAAAGACAATTTTAAAAATCTTTAGTTTCAGGTAACATGGCCAAATAAAAACGAATAGGTAGGAGATTTTAAAAATTAAGTTCAAATAAAGATTGCTATTTAATAGACAAACAAAAATAACATTTTGTTTTAAAAAAGTTTCATACACTAGGAAAATGATGTCTTATTCGTGTGTGCATGTTTGTGCATGTGTTTGAGTGTGTGTGTCTGTTTTAATGTGAGTGTGTAGGTGACTGGAATTGGAAACAAACAACTTTTTCTGTGTGGCCTTAGTCATAATTATTTGCAAACCTTGGTAATGTTGTACTGATCACCACATGGTACATTCACAATGTCTTTTACATAGAGACTGTCATGCATTTCACACAGACCAGTCATTAGAACACACCAATTTAGCTCCAGGGATGGGTTAATCAAAAAATGAAATTGGCTGTGAGCAGTATGATTAATAAATAAAGATGATATGTTAATGGAATGAGCATTTTGATTTGTCATGGAAGCATGTATGCATGTTGGCCTCGGTTTAATCTTTTTCTAGTCATGATGTACTGAGCTCTACATGATGGATATATACAACACAGCATAGAAACTGAAGTCTTACACTACAGAGGCCAGAGATTTTTACTGAACACCATACTTGCTGAAATAAACACACCCTTTCTCCGTAGTTTGGATCCATCTTCCCACATGATGTAATAAATGCTTGAAAAGCACTTGTGTGTGTGTGTGTGTGTGTGTGTGTGTGTGTGTGTGTGTGTGTGTGTGTGTGTGTGTGTGTGTGTGTGTGTGTGTGTGTGTGTGTGCCTAGTATTATAAAATACTCCCTCTTGTTACATGGTGTGCATTCTACAGGAATGAGAAGCCAAAGACAGTAAGTCAAGTGGTTAACTCTCTGTATTTGAAATTTGGTCATGAAGGTCATCTTCTAACCTTTATGCTCTTCACACCTGAAAAAGACTTTAGTTACTTTAATATTTGGACCTTATTCATTCAACAACTTGACAAGAGTGCAATGTGGTTTGATGTTTTTTTTTTCTTCTTAAGTGAATACATTAGGCCAAAATGAGGCTAAGGTAACATGGTCACACACACACACACAGAAACACACACGCACAAACGCACAAACACACACACACACACACACACACACACAAATCGGGTCAGCAGGTAGGCCTGATCTACATAAATATGTTAATTTAAGGAGGCAAGATTGAGACTGCGCAAATGCATGTGTTCTTAAGAAATGTCATGCATGATACAGTAGATAAATCTGAACATTAGGTAGGTAGGCCTGATCTTATATATATGTAAATGTTAAGGGGGCAAGATTGTGACTGCCCACATTAATTTTTGTGTGTATGCATGTGTTTCAAGAAATGTCATGCATACAGTAGATTAACTGAACATCAATTAAAAAAAAGTCTTTTAGTTTTACTCAAAACGCTCTTTTAACTAGTGCTCGTAAGGAAGATGAGAAGAATGCAGTTTAATGTTTTCTTTTTTTCTTTTCTTTTTTTATTTTCTCATTATCAGCACATATTTGGGGTGTTTTTTGGTTACAGGAGTGGCAGTTCTATTAGAGATGCCCCATGTTGTTAACTATCACATTCACCTGTCCTTGAGTTCCTTTATCATTCCTAGATCACAAACATCAACAGACACTCATTGTAATAGGACATGTTGACCCTCAATCAAAGCAAAACAGGTACTGAAATTAGTGGGAAGATATCAACAGGGGTGGACAACCCATTCAGAAGTCAACTAATTTCTACTTCATGACTGCTTTGAAGCATAAATTGTGTAAGCAATCACAACTGCAACAAGAAAACAAAAGTAAACACAAAACATTTATAATTAGAATTTATAGAAATGATTATCTTAACAACACTACTAAAATGAGTAAACCTTAGCTAAATGTATGTATATTACTGGACTTGTAGGCGAAACAGTGACAAATGTATCTCTAATATAGTACCCCTGCTTCATACATAGAAATGACAGCATTTGAGCGTGAGCAGTGATGGCCGTGTCGGTTACTACCAAAGGTTTACTCGACAGGGAAGAGTCCTCTAATCAAAAGCCTTTGATAGTTTGAACACCGCATGCTTCAGCATACTATCTTTGCATCTAATTGAGTATAGACATCACACACAGGACCCTCTGCCTGACGAGTGCCGCGTGCCGGCGGATCGCCCCACATCCCAGAACAACTACATAGGGGATTATCGTCAATCCGATTATGACTTCCTAATGACAGACGACCTTTCTTGCAACTCGTATTATCGCACGTACCAAGTTGTTCGGGAAAGTTCTTAATCGTGATCTTCATATTTTGAACGCGAATCCTGCTGTTCAGCCTCAGCCTCAGGATGCCTATAAAACTGACAGTGATGTAATAGTCGTATAGGACAATGTGCCGTAAAATGCTAAGTTTGTTGGCAAGCATAACACCCGCACCCACAAATTCTCAACAGATGTAAACGGTGTAAAACAATCTCAACGAAAACCGTTCAGAGTGGTCACGCCTGATTAGGTGGTGAGTCTACGCAAAGAGCGGTTTGAATCTGACGGAATGAACCGTGGGGGTGGGGCAACGAAGCAGTGCGTAACTTTCACAGTTCATGTGACCTTAGCACTTAAATGCTCAATCAATACTGGTTACTTTACCTTGACTGAATCTGTAGGAGGATGAAGGAACGTCTGGCTAATCTGGACAGAAGCTGCATGTTGCAGAAGGGTCTGGCAGGCAGTGACAATCCGACGCTGGCACGAGGACCGTCGACAGCAGATTGTCAAGGATAGCAACGCGCGAAGCACTAGCACTAGCAGCAAAGACCCTATAATTATATACACTAACCGCGCACTCGAGAGATTTTCCTTTACGCGAAGCGAGGTCAGAATTTAGAGTTACGTCCCTTTGCGAGTTTACGTCCCTTTACCAGTGGACACATGAGTCCCTAGTGATTACATTGCCCAAGAAAGGAAACCTGCAAATGTGCCAGAACTACCGCACAATCGGCCTCATCAGCCATCCCAGCAAAGTCATGCTGAAAGTACTGCTGAACAGATTAAAACCTCAGGCAAAGAAAATCATTGCTGAAGAGCAGGCAGGTTCCAGTTAGGAGCACCACCGAACAGATCTTCAATCTCACTCTCACTCTCAGAGTCCTGTGTGAGAAACATCTACAACACCAACAAGATCTGTACCATGTCTTTATAGACTTTAAGAAAGCATTTGAAAGAGTCTGGCATGCTGCGCTGTGGGCCACAATGAGAAGCTACAACATCAGCTCCAAGATCATCAAAGTCGTCGAACATCTCTATAACAGAGCGACCAGCGCAGTCCTGTTCAATGGTACCACAGGCGAATGGTTCAGGACAATGGTCGGAGTCAGACAGGGCTGTCTACTCTCCCCCACACTCTTCAACCTCTTTCTCGAAAGGATAATGACTGATGCCCTAGCAGACCACGAAGGATCAATCAACATATGTGACAGAAAGATCACCAACTTACGTTTTGCTGATGACATTGATGGATTAGCAGGAAGTGAAGAAGAGCTGACTAGTCTTGTCGAACACCTGGACAAGACCTCACAGGCATATGGCATGGAGATCAGCGCCGAGAAGACCAAGGTGATGACGAACAATCCTCGATGCTTCAAAATGGAAATCAAAGTGAAGGGCCAAAAACTGGAAGCTGTGAACAACTTCAAATACCTGGGATCTATCGTGACTGATGAAGGGTCCAAACCAGAGATACTGTCCAGGATAGCACAAACAACAGCAGCATTGGCAAAGTTGAAGCCAATATGGCGTGACAGAAATATCACTCTCGCGTCAAAAATCAGGCTCATGCGCACGCTGGCCATCTCCGTATTCTTGTATGCATGCGAGTCCTGGACACTCACATCTGAACTACAGAGACGGATACAAGCCCTGGAAATGAGATGCTACCGCAAGATTCTGAACATCTCACGAATGAGGAAGTCAGCAACAGGATCAGGAGAGCAATTGGACAGTACGAAGACCTGCTCTCAATCGTGAAAAGCAGAAAGCTGAAGTGGTACGGTCACGTGTCAAGAGGCAGTGGGCTGGCCAAGACCATCCTGCAAGGTACCGTACCAGGTGGGAGAAGGAGAGGCAGGCAGAGGAAAAGATGGGAAGACAACATCAAAGAGTGGACAGGCTTGACCTTTGCTGACTCACAGCGAGCCACAGAGGATAGAGATCGATGGAGGAAAATTGTCCGAAAGTCATCAGTGGTGCCTCAACAACCC
This sequence comes from Theodoxus fluviatilis, assembly GCA_034096865.1. Taxonomy (NCBI): domain Eukaryota; kingdom Metazoa; phylum Mollusca; class Gastropoda; order Cycloneritida; family Neritidae; genus Theodoxus; species Theodoxus fluviatilis. Next base: position 28,570 of record JAWQFJ010002919.1, on the reverse strand, counting down.
ATCTCAGGGTTAAGAGACTGAACTGAACTGAACCCTTTGCGAGAGAACGCTTGTACTTGTACTTGTAAGATGCTTGAGGCCATTTAAGGCCTCAGGGGCGGACGAGGGGGTGGGTGGGTCCGGGGTTTCCGGAACCCCCCCTCCCCCAACGGTAAAAAAAGAAGAGAAAAAAGGATTTTTTTCAGTAACAATATCTGCTGCTTGAAACTGGCAACGATCATCATCAGAATGCACCAGATTGCGCCATTTTGCAGCCTTCTTCCCCCCCCCCCCCCCCCCCCCCCCGTTGCAAAAAAAAAGTTTGGAAACATCCCCACCCCCAAAAAAAAAGAGAAAAAAGAACTGATCCGCCCCTGGGCCTGTTCATCCTTCCGGGTTCGTCTTCGTTGTAACTTTTTAGGCACGCATGGTGGTATCGAGCCCTTAAGTTACAAGTAGCACTCTGGTTCGTAAATAGAAGGGAGGTCCGTCCAGTGGGCGCCTAACCTGGCCTTAAAGGCGTTCACAGATGATGCAGTCACAACTTGGTCGGGCAAGCTGTTCCAGATGTTCACAACCCTCCCAATGAAGACATTTCCTCTGACATTGAGTCTGTAGCGGGGCTTGTCTAGCTTCAGGCTGTTGCCTCTGGTGTCTCTACCAGTGGAAAGGGAGAACTGGGGACGCTGTGTCCGGTAGATGCCATGCAGGTACTTGTAGACTTCAATCATGTCCCCCCTCTTACGTCGATGCTCCAGACAGGGTAGTTTCAGGGCGGCCAGCCGTTCACTGTAGGATTTTTCTTTCAGCGAGCCTATCACAGTATCAGCTTGGTTGCCCTTCGCTGTACGTTGTCCACCTCCTGACAAAGGGTTTTGTGTTGCGGTTGCCAGACAGCAGGGCCATACTCGAGACTCGACTGAACAAGGGACTTGTAGAGCTGCAGGAAAACTTCCTATCTGAGGTAGTCGAACGACCGTCGGATGACCCCCATGACTCTGTTGGCTTTCGCTGCTGACAAGGCGACGTGTTTGCTGAAACTTAGGTTGTTGTCCACGTAGACCCCTAGGTCTTTCTCGAAGTCGCTCTCTTCTAATGCCATGCTGCAGTCTTCACCTGCCGCGTTCCTCCCAGTCATGTAGTAGATAGCCTCTGACCTCTTATTCCCCAGCTTCAGGACATGACATTTCTCTGGGTGGAAGTTCAGAAGCCACTGTTGAGACCAGTCCTGGAGACTATCCAAATCGTTCTGCAGGGTTTGTGGGGCTCCCTCAATGTCACTTCTGGTGTAGACCTTGGTGTCGTCAGCGAACATCCGAACAGTTTGCGACAACGTTAGGTAGGTCGTTTATGTACAAAACGAACAGCATAGGTCCAAGAACGCTTCCCTGGGGAATACCACTCGTCACTTTGGCCTCCGATGACTGCGCTCCGTTGACAACCACACACTGTCTTCTTTCGCTCAGGAAGTCCGCAATCCAGGCCAGAACCTTTCAGCTGATGCCATGGGCTTCCGTCTTCAGGGCAAGGCGTCTATGATGCACACTATCAAACGCCTTTTTAAAGTCCATGTACACTGCGTCAACCGTACCGCCTTTGTCGAAAATCTCGGTCCATGTGTCAAGAACATCAAGTAGCTGGATGTCACAAGAGCGGCCCTGAACAAAACCGTGCTGCTTGTCTGTAATGAGGTCGTTCTCCTGTAGATGCATGATGGAGTTGCTCCCGGACTAGAGTCTCCATGACCTTACACGGGATGCAAGTAAGGCTGACTGGTCTGTAGTTGTTCGCGGAGAGTTTGCTGCCTTTCTTGAAAATAGGTTTCACTGTTCCACGATTACCAGTGTTGTGACAAAGAGACTTCGGTCGGTTTCGAATACTGTTTACAATGGGTAAGAGGTCTAAACGATTTTTTTTCAATTCGAACTTAATGCAGGATTTCTTACCGTCAACCACACATCGTGCACACAATAAAGAAAAAATCTTAACTTACTTCAATTGTCCAGCGGAGATTGCAGCGAGGTGACGAGGCTCACACGAGTCAGCGGAGAACGAATTGTCGAATATTTTCAGTCAATGTTGAAGCGTGGCTCCGTGTGAGCAAAGATCCACATATATATATATATATATAGGTCTTTGATGAGAGGAACATGAGTTTGCTAGTGAAAAAGCAACAGTCCAGTCTTTCTCTGGATCGCATATTTACAGTTTAAGTCTTTTCAGTCATGTTTTCATCGATCAATTTTTTTCTGCCTTGGGGCCAGAGTTTGGTGATTTTTCTGTCTCTTTTCAAGCACTTCTGTGAGAACGATGCAGTGCAGTCTTTCAATGTAGAGTTAAATCGCACTGTGAGGAAAGTGCTGACTATGGAAGTACTGAGGTTGCACATTCTCTGTGGGCACTCGAGCGATGTTGAATCGAGTTCCTTTTCAAGTAGGGAGACGAGGCGGGTTTTCACTCCGTCGGAATGCAGTACTCCCTCGATGTTTTTCTTGTAAAGCGTCTCCAACTTTTCAACTGCTTGTACAAGATCTGCACCTGGTACAGTGAGCCCACCTTCTTCGGCATCATGAAATTCTTTCCGCAGAATGAAAAGATCGTTGTTGCTCCCTGTGTACAGTCCAGTCATCTAGCTTCTCCGTGCATGATCCACACACGTTGATGTGATTCAAAATGGTCACTCCACAGCAAATAGCCATCAGAACGCAGTTGAATGGCACTTTTCCCAATTAAGTCTTGACGTCTTGTATTCTGCACCCATTTTTGGCATCTTTTCTCTTCTCGAAGGAAGTGGAAAAACGAATTCCCACGGCAGTCGTATTTGTATCTGGCATTGGAGCACACAATCGCAGAGCAGAAACCACCCCCGCTCGATCCTTGACCTTTGCCGCTTCATTTTTCTGAACTTGCAGTGCAGCCCGAAACACAAGAAATTATACTTCGCTGTTCTCCATGGGGAGCTGGGCTTAACGTCGTCAAAACTGACTCGCCCTTTTATGTCACATCACACATATGGTGTTCCTAAGACGGGATCGTCCTCGTCTCTCTCCCATCGCATGCATCGCCACTCTCCTCTATCCCTCTCCATCCCTAGACTGTCGTCTGTATTATCGTCTCTATTACATTGGGTTCTGGCATTCTCTCTCCCATCGCATGCATCGCCACTCTCCCCTATCCCTCTCCATCCCTAGACTGTCGTCTGTATTATCGTTAATACAGACGACAGTCTAGGGATGGAGAGGGATAGGGGAGAGTGGCGATGCATGCGATGGGAGAGAGAATGCCAGAACCCAATGTAATAGAGACGATAATACAGACGACAGTCTAGGGATGGAGAGGGATAGAGGAGAGTGGCGATGCATGCGATGGGAGAGAGACGACGACGATCCCGTCTTAGGAACACCATAAGTGTGATGTGACATAAAAGGGCGAGTCAGTTTTGACGACGTTAAGCCCAACTCCCCATGGAGAACAGCGAAGTCTAATTTCTTGTGTTTCGGGCTGCACTGCAAGTTCAGAAAAATGAAGCGGCAAAGGTCAAGGAGATGCCAAAAATGGGTGCAGAATACAAGACGTCAAGACTTAATTGGGAAAAGTGACATTCAACTGCGTTCTGATGGCTATTTGTTGTGGAGTGAACATTTAATTTGAATCACATCAACGGTGTGTGGATCATGCACGGAGAAGCTAGATGACTGGACTGTACACAGCTATAGGAGCAACAACGATCTTTTCATTCTGCGGAAAGAATTTCATGATGCCGAAGAAGGTGGGCTCACTGTAGCAGGTGCAGATCTTGTACAAGCAGTTGAAAAGTTGGAGACGCTTTACAAGAAAAACATCGAGGGAGTACTGCATTCCGACGGAGTGAAAACCCGCCTCGTCTCCCTACTTGAAAAGGAACTCGATTCAACATCGCTCGAGTGCCCACAGAGAATGTGCAACCTCAATACTTCCATAGTCAGCACTTTCCTCACAGTGCGATTTAACTCTACATTGAAAGACTGCACTGCATCGTTCTCACAGAAGTGCTTGAAAAGAGACAGAAAAATCACCAAACTCTGGCCCCAAGGCAGAAAAAAATTGATCGATGAAAACATGACTGAAAAGACTTAAACTGTAAATATGCGATCCAGAGAAAGACTGGACTGTTGCTTTTTCACTAGCAAACTCATGTTCCTCTCATCAAAGACATATATATATATATATATATGTGGATCTTTGCTCACACGGAGCCACGCTTCAACATTGACTGAAAATATTCGACAATTCGTTCTCCGCTGACTCGTGTGAGCCTCGTCACCTCGCTGCAATCTCCGCTGGACAATTGAAGTAAGTTAAGATTTTTTTCTTTATTGTGTGCACGATGTGTGGTTGACGGTAAGAAATCCTGCATTAAGTTCGAATTGAAACAAAAATCGTTTAGACCTCTTACCCATTGTAAACAGTATTCGAAACCGACCGAAGTCTCTTTGTCACAACACTGGTAATCGTGGAACAGTGAAACCTATTTTCAAGAAAGGCAGCAAACTCTCCGCGAACAACTACAGACCAGTCAGCCTTACTTGCATCCTGTGTAAGGTCATGGAGACTCTAGTCCGGGAGCAACTCATCATGCATCTACAGGAGAACGACCTCATTACAGACAAGCAGCACGGTTTTGTTCAGGGCCGCTCTTGTGACATCCAGCTACTTGATGTTCTTGACACATGGACCGAGATTCTCGACAAAGGCGGTACGGTTGACGCAGTGTACATGGACTTTCAAAAGGCGTTTGATAGTGTGCCTCATAGACGCCTTGTCCTAAAGACGGAAGCCCATGGCATCAGCGGAAAGGTTCTGGCCTGGATTGCGGACTTCCTGAGCGAAAGAAGACAGTGTGTGGTTGTCAACGGAGCGCAGTCATCGGAGGCCAAAGTGACGAGTGGTATTCCCCAGGGAAGCGTTCTTGGACCTATGCTGTTCGTTTTGTACATAAACGACCTACCTAACGTTGTCGCAAACTGTTCGGATGTTCGCTGACGACACCAAGGTCTACACCAGAAGTGACATTGAGGGAGCCCCACAAACCCTGCAGAACGATTTGGATAGTCTCCAGGACTGGTCTCAACAGTGGCTTCTGAACTTCCACCCAGAGAAATGTCATGTCCTGAAGCTGGGGAATAAGAGGTCAGAGGCTATCTACTACATGACTGGGAGGAACGCGGCAGGTGAAGACTGCAGCATGGCATTAGAAGAGAGCGACTTCGAGAAAGACCTAGGGGTCTACGTGGACAACAACCTAAGTTTCAGCAAACACGTCGCCTTGTCAGCAGCGAAAGCCAACAGAGTCATGGGGGTCATCCGACGGTCGTTCGACTACCTCAGATAGGAAGTTTTCCTGCAGCTCTACAAGTCCCTTGTTCAGTCGAGTCTCGAGTATGGCCCTGCTGTCTGGCAACCGCAACACAAAACCCTTTGTCAGGAGGTGGACAACGTACAGCGAAGGGCAACCAAGCTGATACTGTGATAGGCTCGCTGAAAGAAAAATCCTACAGTGAACGGCTGGCCGCCCTGAAACTACCCTGTCTGGAGCATCGACGTAAGAGGGGGGACATGATTGAAGTCTACAAGTACCTGTATGGCATCAACCGGACACAGCGCCCCCATTTCTCCCTTTTCACTGGTAGAGACACCAGAGGCAACAGCCTGAAGCTAGACAAGCCCCGCTACAGACTCAATGTCAGAGGAAATGTCTTCATTGGGAGGGTTGTGAACATCTGGAACAGCTTGCCCGACCAAGTTGTGACTGCATCATCTGTGAACGCCTTTAAGGCCAGGTTAGGCGCCCACTGGACGGACCTCCCTTCTATTTACGAACCAGAGTGCTACTTGTAACTTAAGGGCTCGATACCACAATGCATGCCTAAAAAGTTACAACGAAGACGAACCCGGAAGAATGAACAGGCCCAGGGGCGAATCAGTTCTTTTTTTTGGGGGGTGGGGATGTTTCCAAACTTTTTTTTTGCAACGGGGGGGGGGGGGGGGGGGGGGGGGAAGAAGGCTGCAAAATGGCGCAATCTGGTGCATTCTGATGATGATCGTTGCCAGTTTCAAGCAGCAGATATTGTTACTGAAAAAAATCCTTTTTTCTCTTCTTTTTTTACCGTTGGGGGAGGGGGGGTTCCGGAAACCCCGGACCCACCCACCCCCTCGTCCGCCCCTGAGGCCTTCAATGGCCTCAAGCATCTTACAAGTACAAGTACAAGCGTTCTCTCGCAAAGGGTTCAGTTCAGTTCAGTTCAGTCTCTTAACCCTGAGATGGGTTGTTGAGGCACCACTGATGACTTTCGGACAATTTTCCTCCATCGATCTCTATCCTCTGTGGCTCGCTGTGAGTCAGCAAAGGTCAAGCCTGTCCACTCTTTGATGTTGTCTTCCCATCTTTTCCTCTGCCTGCCTCTCCTTCTCCCACCTGGTACGGTACCTTGCAGAATGGTCTTGGCCAGCCCACTGCTTCTTGACACGTGACCGTACCACTTCAGCTTTCTGCTTTTCACGATTGAGAGCAGGTCTCCGTACTGTCCAATTGCTCTCCTGATCCTGTTGCTGACTTCCTCATTCGTGAGATGTTCAGAATCTTGCGGTAGCATCTCATTTTCAGGGCTTGTATCCGTCTCTGTAGTTCAGATGTGAGTGTCCAGGACTCGCATGCATACAAGAATACGGAGATGGCCAGCGTGCGCATGAGCCTGATTTTTGACGCGAGAGTGATATTTTTGTCACGCCATATTGGCTTCAACTTTGCCAATGCTGCTGTTGTTTGTGCTATCCTGGACAGTATCTCTGGTTTGGACCCTTCATCAGTCACGATAGATCCCAGGTATTTGAAGTTGTTCACAGCTTCCAGTTTTTGGCCCTTCACTTTGATTTCCATTTTGAAGCATCGAGGATTGTTCGTCATCACCTTGGTCTTCTCGGCGCTGATCTCCATGCCATATGCCTGTGAGGTCTTGTCCAGGTGTTCGACAAGACTAGTCAGCTCTTCTTCACTTCCTGCTAATCCATCAATGTCATCAGCAAAACGTAAGTTGGAGATCTTTCTGTCACATATGTTGATTGATCCTTCGTGGTCTGCTAGGGCATCAGTCATTATCCTTTCGAGAAAGAGGTTGAAGAGTGTGGGGGAGAGTAGACAGCCCTGTCTGACTCCGACCATTGTCCTGAACCATTCGCCTGTGGTACCATTGAACAGGACTGCGCTGGTCGCTCTGTTATAGAGATGTTCGACGACTTTGATGATCTTGGAGCTGATGTTGTAGCTTCTCATTGTGGCCCACAGCGCAGCATGCCAGACTCTTTCAAATGCTTTCTTAAAGTCTATAAAGACATGGTACAGATCTTGTTGGTGTTGTAGATGTTTCTCACACAGGACTCTGAGAGTGAGAGTGAGATTGAAGATCTGTTCGGTGGTGCTCCTAACTGGAACCTGCCTGCTCTTCAGCAATGATTTTCTTTGCCTGAGGTTTTAATCTGTTCAGCAGTACTTTCAGCATGACTTTGCTGGGATGGCTGATGAGGCCGATTGTGCGGTAGTTCTGGCACATTTGCAGGTTTCCTTTCTTGGGCAATGTAATCACTAGGGACTCATGTGTCCACTGGTAAAGGGACGTAAACTCGCAAAGGGACGTAACTCTAAATTCTGACCTCGCTTCGCGTAAAGGAAAATCTCTCGAGTGCGCGGTTAGTGTATATAATTATAGGGTCTTTGCTGCTAGTGCTAGTGCTTCGCGCGTTGCTATCCTTGACAATCTGCTGTCGACGGTCCTCGTGCCAGCGTCGGATTGTCACTGCCTGCCAGACCCTTCTGCAACATGCAGCTTCTGTCCAGATTAGCCAGACGTTCCTTCATCCTCCTACAGATTCAGTCAAGGTAAAGTAACCAGTATTCATATACTATATAAGTGAGCATTTAAGTGCTAAGGTCACATGAACTGTGAAAGTTACGCACTGCTTCGTTGCCCCACCCCCACGGTTCATTCCGTCAGATTCAAGCCGCTCTTTCAGTCTTTGCGTAGACTCACCACCTAATCAGGCGTGACCACTCTGAACGGTTTTCGTTGAGATTGTTTTACACCGTTTACATCTGTTGAGAATTTGTGGGTGCGGGTGTTATGCTTGCCAACAAACTAAGACTTAGCATTTTACGGCACATTGTCCTATACGACTATTGCATCACTGTCAGTTTTATAGGCATCCTGAGGCTGAGGCTGAACAGCAGGATTCGCGTTCAAAATATGAAGATCACGATTAAGAACTTTCCCGAACAACTTGGTACGTGTGATAATACGAGTTGCAAGAAAGGTCGTCTGTCATTAGGAAGTCATAATCGGATTGACGATAATCCCCTATGTAGTTGTTCTGAGATGTGGGGCGATCCGCCGGCACGCGGCACTCGTCAGGCAGATGTGTGTGATGTCTATATTAGATGCAAAGATAGTATGCTGAAGCATGCGGTGTTCAAACTATCAAAGGCTTTTGATTAGAGGACTCTTCCCTGTCGAGTAAACCTTTGGTAGTAACCGACACGGCCATCACTGCTCACGCTCAAATGCTGTCATTTCTATGTATGAAGCAGGGGTACTCAGGGCCGGACCAAATGAGTTGTGGGGGGGGGGTTCCTTTTTGGTTGGGGGGAACCAATCAGTGAAGTGGCGAAGCCACGATCGCGCGCCTGCAAAGCAGGCGCGCAAACTAGGGGGGTCCGGGGGCATGCCCCCCCGGAAATTTTTGAAAAACGGTTAAAATCTGTGCAATCTGGTGCATTCTGGGCCTTGTTTTGAGGGGTAAGAGCAGCATTGTTTTTGGAGACACAAAAAATATTTAAAAAAAAAAAAAACTCAAACCAAGGTACATGCTTTTTCTAGGGGGGGGGGGGGGGGTTCCGGAACCCCTGGAACCCCCCCCTGGGTCCGGCCCTGGTACTATATTAGAGATACATTTGTCACTGTTTCGCCTACAAGTCCAGTAATATACATACATTTAGCTAAGGTTTACTCATTTTAGTAGTGTTGTTAAGATAATCATTTCTATAAATTCTAATTATAAATGTTTTGTGTTTACTTTTGTTTTCTTGTTGCAGTTGTGATTGCTTACACAATTTATGCTTCAAAGCAGTCATGAAGTAGAAATTAGTTGACTTCTGAATGGGTTGTCCACCCCTGTTGATATCTTCCCACTAATTTCAGTACCTGTTTTGCTTTGATTGAGGGTCAACATGTCCTATTACAATGAGTGTCTGTTGATGTTTGTGATCTAGGAATGATAAAGGAACTCAAGGACAGGTGAATGTGATAGTTAACAACATGGGGCATCTCTAATAGAACTGCCACTCCTGTAACCAAAAAACACCCCAAATATGTGCTGATAATGAGAAAATAAAAAAAGAAAAGAAAAAAAGAAAACATTAAACTGCATTCTTCTCATCTTCCTTACGAGCACTAGTTAAAAGAGCGTTTTGAGTAAAACTAAAAGACTTTTTTTTAATTGATGTTCAGTTAATCTACTGTATGCATGACATTTCTTGAAACACATGCATACACACAAAAATTAATGTGGGCAGTCACAATCTTGCCCCCTTAACATTTACATATATATAAGATCAGGCCTACCTACCTAATGTTCAGATTTATCTACTGTATCATGCATGACATTTCTTAAAAACACATGCATTTGCGCAGTCTCAATCTTGCCTCCATAAATTAACATATTTATGTAGATCAGGCCTACCTGCTGACCCGATTTGTGTGTGTGTGTGTGTGTGTGTGTGTGTTTGTGCGTTTGTGCGTGTGTGTTTCTGTGTGTGTGTGTGTGACCATGTTACCTTAGCCTCATTTTGGCCTAATGTATTCACATAAGAAGAAAAAAAAACATCAAACCACATTGCACTCTTGTCAAGTTGTTGAATGAATAAGGTCACTTTATGGTAAAAGTGGCACAAATATTAAAGTAACTAAAGTCTTTTTCATGTGTGAAGAGCATAAAGGTTAGAAGATGACCTTCATGACCAAATTTCAAATACAGAGAGTTAACCACTTGACTTACTGTCTTTGGCTTCTCATTCCTGTAGAATGCACAGCATGTAACAAGAGGGAGTATTTTATAATACTAGGCACACACACACTCACACACACACACACACACACACACACACACACACACACACACACACACACACACACACACACACACACACACACAAGTGCTTTTCAAGCATTTATTACATCATGTGGGAAGATGGATCCAAACTACGGAGAAAGGGTGTGTTTATTTCAGCAAGTATGGTGTTCAGTAAAAATCTCTGGCCTCTGTAGTGTAAGACTTCAGTTTCTATGCTGTGTTGTATATATCCATCATGTAGAGCTCAGTACATCATGACTAGAAAAAGATTAAACCGAGGCCAACATGCATACATGCTTCCATGACAAATCAAAATGCTCATTCCATTAACATATCATCTTTATTTATTAATCATACTGCTCACAGCCAATTTCATTTTTTGATTAACCCATCCCTGGAGCTAAATTGGTGTGTTCTAATGACTGGTCTGTGTGAAATGCATGACAGTCTCTATGTAAAAGACATTGTGAATGTACCATGTGGTGATCAGTACAACATTACCAAGGTTTGCAAATAATTATGACTAAGGCCACACAGAAAAAGTTGTTTGTTTCCAATTCCAGTCACCTACACACTCACATTAAAACAGACACACACACTCAAACACGTGCACAAACATGCACACACGAATAAGACATCATTTTCCTAGTGTATGAAACTTTTTTAAAACAAAATGTTATTTTTGTTTGTCTATTAAATAGCAATCTTTATTTGAACTTAATTTTTAAAATCTCCTACCTATTCGTTTTTATTTGGCCATGTTACCTGAAACTAAAGATTTTTAAAATTGTCTTTTTCCTAATTCACACATGCACATATGCTTCCACAGGATACCATAATGCTTTTATCATATCATCTTTAAGTATTGAATTATAAAGTATTGGCCTTAGATCATTTAAGTTACTAATGGACCAATGGGTGCTTTTTAAATGAGTTTGATCTAAAGACAAGTCTAAAATATTGCATGTAATTTCAAGGTCATCATGACCTTCTCACTCCTTTTTTTGACTCACATGCGAAGCAAAAGTGAGTCTATATACTCACCCATTTCGTCTGTCCAGGCGTCCGGGCGTCCATAAAAAACTTTAACGTTGGATTTTTCTCTGAGACTATTAAGTCTATCAACACCCAATTTGACATGATGGTGTATGATGACAAGGCCTCAAAAAACATACATAGTGACTTGACCTTGCTTCAAGGTCAAGGTCGCAGGGGCCATAAATGTTGTCTAAAAAACAGCCATTTTTCACATTTTCTCAAATTTCTCTGAAGTTTTTGAGATTGGATACCTCACCTATATATGGTATATAGGGCAAAGTAAGCCCTATCTTTTGATACCAGTTTGGTTGACCTTGCTTCAAGGTCAAGGTCACAGGAGCTCTTCAAAGTTGGATTGTATACATATTTTGAAGTGACCTTGACCCTGAACTATGGAAGAAAATTGTTTCAAACTTAATAATTATGTGGGGGCATATGTTATACTTTTATCATGAGACACATTTGGTCATATATCATCAAGGTCACGGTCACTTTGACTCTTATGAAATGTGACCAAAATGGGGTAGTGAACCACTAAAATTGACCATATCTCATGGTAGAAAGTGCCTATAAGCACCATTTTGCTTCCTATGTCTTGAATTAACAGCTTTGTGTTGCATAACCTTGGATGACCTTGACCTTGCATCAAGGTCACATGTATTTTGGTAGGAAAATTGTGTAAAGCATTTCTTAGTGTATGATGTCATTGCTAGGTTTAGTTGTTTGACCTTGACCTTGAAGGTCGCCTGAAGGTCAAGGTCATGTAAAGGTCAAGGTCAAGCATGTGAGTCGTATGGGCTTTGCCCTTCTTGTTCCAGAATGGTGTCTAAGGAAGCATGGCAACCATGTATGACTGCTCTGTCTTGCAATGAAGTACAATAGTGCTGTGGATGAGAGAGAGAGAGAGAGAGAGAGAGAGAGAGAGAGAGAGAGAGAGAGAGAGAGAGAGAGAGAGAGAGAGAGAGAGAGAGAGAGAGAGAGAGAGAGATTTACCTCCCCATGGTTTTCTGTAATCTGTACGAAGAATGGTAATTTAACGATGGTGTTGAATTTTTTTATTTCTCCCCCTCTGTTACTTTGTTAGCTACTTACATGTTTATGAGATGGAAACAATGATTTGTTTCTATACCAAATTACTTTAATTGGGAGGGGAAACCACATCAATTTTCTGTAAAAAGTATACCTACTCAGACAACCAAAAGTGTACTTTGTTATATGAATTAGTTTGAAGAATTGTTTTTTTAAGGAACAAAAATAAATTGTAATGTAAAGCATTGTATAAATTAGACAGAGAAAAGGATATCAAACGGCAGGTAGGTTACAAACTCAGTGACAAAGTGACTGAAACATCTAGCTAGCACCCAATTAGAAGTACCAAAGAATAAATGTGACTCATCCTCTTATCTCTTGAGGACAGGACAGCCATTCTAAGAGGGAATCCCAGTAAGATTGGGAAGAAATCAGTCCTACACATTTAGAAATACAGGTTACCACTAGTTCTAGTTCTGAAGGAAATTTCAGGCACAAAGTGATGAATTCTGGTTTGGAAAAGAGATCTCAGTTATATGCATCTATGTGAAACTATTTATGAATGTGCACAAACATGCTTACACACACACACACACACACACACACACACACACACACACACATGCACACACACACACGCGCACACACACACATATATGAACACACACACACACATGAACACACACATATTGTGGCTTTTCATGCTTAATGTTAGTTTCCAAAGCAATCCTTTGGATTCAAACAAGGTTGACCAGAGCAAATAGACTGGTCCCTTCTGGTCCACTGGCCTGGAGTGGTCAGAGGGCAATAGCCATCCAAATGTGTTTATCTAATTTAGAACCAGACTGGAAATTAATTAACCACGTTAAGATTATAGCAGTGTACAGCAAGTGGGACAGAAAGAGTTCAAGGTCTCTTTAATTGCCTAGGGAATTTTTGGCTCATCATACATGACAACAAACTCAAGACTTTCACGTTTCTTCACTTGTGGAAGAAGTGTACTTTATAGAAAGTCTAGAGTGCCCCACACTTGTGTAAATCTTAAGGAATCAACATGTGACCTTGGACTGCAAGCCATCTTTCTTTCTAGTGTTTATTTACTTTCTTTATGTCTCTGTGTGACCTCGTGACAATGATTTCACAATCACGAAGAGCTGCTTGCTTGAGCAAGCCATTGGTTTAATAAAGTAATGGAGGTAACCTTGAGCAAGCTATTGGTCTAAGTAAGGGAGGTAACTCCTTCAAGCCCCCCTGGACAACCTTCCCAGATTTATTCATGAGCTAATTTGCACCATAGTTGGGAAATAATGTAGCATGAAATTGCTGTAGCACTGATTCAATTTGGGTGATAGAGGTGATCTCTCTGCAGCTAATGCCAGAAATCGGTTAACTAATTTCAGAGGAAACATTTGGGGTGTGATGTGAATTTTGTCAAACTGGTTTTGTTAAAATTTATTTAAAGAAAAAACAAAAAGATTTAAATTCATTTCAGAGGCTTTTGCTTTGCCATCAGGAGGAATGAGATGTTGGATTTTTTACAAACATTTTGTAGATGGGCTTAACGACTTGTTAGTTAATGCTGAATTTTAAAAAGTCAAGTGTGGCCTTCTCTTGATGACTAAGAATACTCGTAAATCAATTATTATCAAACTGATTACAATGAGGGGCAATATATATTATCATACTTGTTGCTAATTTGTGACCCAGAACTGCAAAATGAGCGATAAGTGTCAAGGACAAAACTAAAGGGGCAGCCTATTTATAGAGGTATATGATGCAAAAAGTATAACTAAAATGAGGCATTTCTGAGATATCATAGATAGCTAAGTCACAGTTATGAATTATTTATAGCACTTTTCTGATAAAAGTTGATTGTCTGTTGCTTTGCAGAGGTAGTTTGATGCCTTCAGTCGTAGTGTGCTAATTTTCGTGCTTATTAACATATGGTGGCTATTGTAATAAAGAGTATTTCATCCCTATACTTTTTCTCAGAATTCACTTACTACCCTCTTACTGCAAATGGCCATAACTTCCTTATTAATAGAGGTAGAAGAATGATTTTGGTATCGATAGAAAGCTCTGTTGCTGGGCTTTAATTTGATACCACAACCTCAAAATATGCAAAATATCGACTTGTCACTCATGTTGTGGTGCTGGGTCACATTTCAATAGGCATTTATGGTAATCACATTTAACTGTTAGTATATCTTGCAAAAGGAAAATTTTCCTGCTTTGTTTTAATCTCACCAGTTGTCAACATTTTAGAAATATTGTGGCTGGGTCCTTTCTAGTCAAAATATCTTTGCATGCTATTTTGTAAGATGGTTGTTTGGGAGCTTAGGGATAGAGAGGGATGTTGTCAATGGGGATGCATGGAGAAGCCTTCTGTACCAACACTTGTGATGTTGGGTGCACATGTCACTAGCGTTAGACCCAGAAACTGACCATGGAGAGGCAGAGGTGTAAGGGACTGAAAGTAATTCTCCTTGTGACCTTGTGTCATTAGTTCCCAAGGTCTTACCCTGATGGTTCACTAGTGTAGAATTACTATGACTCTCTCACTCTCTCTCACACTCTCTCTCACACTCTCTCTCACACTCACTCTCACTCTCTCTCTCTCTCTCTCTCTCTCTCTCTCTCTCTCTCTCTCTCTCTCTCTCTCTCTCTCTCTCTCTCTCTCTCTCTCTCTCTCTCTCTGTGCAAAAGTGAACTTGTTCAGCACGAGGTAGTATTAAAAATCATTGATGATGTCAGTGATCATTATGATATTGATGTTGATCAAAGCACTGATGAGAATCACAGCAATGATGATTATGAAAACAATATGAAGAGAGAGGCCCATTTATGTTAAGTGAGAATCGGAAAACTAATGGCTCTGAATTAATTGACAGTGTGAGGTGACACTAAGAATTGATCAAGAGCAGATGACTTGATGTTAGATTATAATGCAGCCATGCATTACAAAACTGTTCAATATTGCTGGAACAATTTTTGAGTAAACAACCAGCAAAGGCATCATTGGCCTGTGAAATGTTTTTGGTACATGTAGTACAGTGGACCTCTGGTATTCACAGGTGTTAAGTTCCTGGAACACCTGCGAAGAACAAAAAAGTGCGAATATTGACTTGATCCATAAAAATGACTAAAATGCCTCAGTTTAAACCCTAAAATATGCCCTCCAACACTTTAAACACATTTCAAATGCAGCTCAAAATATTAAGAAAACAATGCGAAGCATTTATGTGTAAATATTATAATAATAATTTAATTAAAAAACCAGTATAATGTACGGGTACTCACCAATAATAAATGATATTGATTGAAGATGATGATGAATTAGCTGTGCAGTAAGATGAAGATGATGACGTTGATGACTGCACAGCAAAGCAGACGATTCACTGCTCCTCAGGTAGCGCCGCTTCTTCAGGTGTGTGAATGAAATTGTGGTAGATATTTGCAATTTTGCAAAAATGTGAGGGTTGGGACGAACAACTATTAGTTAGGTTCTACTTCTAAGGAAAATCCTGCAAATAACCAAGAGTGTAAATGCGGAACTGTGATTATGCGGGGGTCCACTGTATTCCTCATAAGTAAATAAGCTAAGTATATACATGTATCTGTATGTGCTATAAAAGATTTGTGGAGTTTGTAGTAAAAATTCATGCATGGATGTAAATATCAATCACACCCGAGATGTTCATCAAAATGCATTTGCATTTGAAACTAGTTTATTGTTGATAGTGTGTGTGTGTGTGTGTGTGTGTGTGTGTGTGTGTGTGTGTGTGTGTGTGTGTGTGTGTGTGTGTGTGTGTGTGTGAATGAATATATGAGAGAGAGAGAGAGAGAGAGAGAGAGAGAGAGAGAGAGATTATTTATAAAGGATGAAATTTTAGGCATTTCTGCCTATCTTACAAATTGTCCTTGCTCATAAAGAAATGAAAACATGGATAGATAAGACAAAAAAATACACAGTAGCTATTCTATGTACAACAGTTGGTAAGGTATATGAAGAATATGATCAATAATGACAAAGATTTTAGTATGCCTTTGACAACTGTCAGCTCAGTGAGTCTTCAAGTTCAAGCAAATACCTGTCATATGTACAAGCGACAGCAGTGAGATATTCTGAATAGATAATCACGTATCATGGATGCTTTAACAGACTCCCTGGAAGTATTGTTCCTTAGGTGAGAGAGAGAGAGAGAGAGAGAGAGAGAGAGACAGACAGACAGACAGACAGACAGACAGAGACAGACAGAGAGAGACAGAGACAGACAGAGACAGACAGAGAGAATGGGTAAGTAGTTAAGAGGGTACATTCACACACACACACACGTGTACACACACACCACACACACACACACACACACACACACACACACACACACACACACACACACACACACACACACACACACACACACACACACACACACACACACACAAGTGAAAGCACAGCTGTCTATAATGTATGCCTGTGTGTGTGCATGATCTTTCCAACACAAATTCTGCACCATAAAAGTATCTCACCACTTTACAATTACATGATATCTCTGTCACTATCAGTATCACATCTGTGAAATGTCTGATCTAGTAGAGGACACAGCTGTACAGATAATTTAGGAAAATTATTATACTGAAGCTGTGCATGAATAAAGTTACTCAATGAAGGCATGCTGTGACTTTAGCAGGTCTTGATGCATGACAATGAACAACACACACACACACACACACACACACACACACACACACACACACACACACACACACACACACACTTTGCCTTTCTACTGTAGCAAAATAATCAAGTGGCTAAAAGTATACTTGGAGATGGAAGCTATCAGCTGGTACTGGTCTTACCTGAACATCTGAGACTTGTTTTGAAGATGGCTGAATGTAGACCTTGAACTCTTTATTACTTGCTGACCAGTTCTTGCTGATTTGGTTCTCACTGGTTTGGTTCCAACTTTAGAACTTGATTGCAATGTGTTGTAAGCAGAGTGAACACTAATCAGTGTTCACCATAATAGCTCACTGTCTTGCTGTTCCTCTTGTAGTGTCATCTCATGAGCAACTGGATTGAAATTCCTGCTGTAGGCTGGCTGTAGAAGTTTCTTCACAACTGGGGAAAGCAAGACCAGTGTCATTTACGGATTTAGTCCCAGCCTAGTCCAACAAATTGTTGATGCTCTAGGTAACTTGATATGAAGGAACTGAGTGGGAGAGAACTGTCAGTGCTCATTCCTGCTACATTCACCAGTTCAAGCTGCTTTCCAGAAGGCCAGAAAAGTTTATCTCTTATCAGACTGTCTGAGTGTCCTGGGCAGCTCTGCTCTTGATGTTTGCTTTGACTTAGTTGGAAATACTCAAGTCACATGTTAGTGTCAGCAAGAGATGAATAATCATTTTCACGTTGTTTGAATGACAAAGAAACAAACTGGCCAAAAGCTTGCAATTTGCTGTAAATAAAGTGAGTCAGGGGACATCATTTTGCAATTCTCATTAACATTTTTTAGTTGAATCTGTGCAAATATCTTTACGGAAGCTCTGACCTGGTTTCTGTGCAACCTCTCCTGGTACAAAGGTCTCCCACAGAACATTTCCTATCACTTATAGCCGAGTGCAGAGCTACATTATGGAAGATAAGGGAGCTGTCTTGCCTATTAACAGGACAGCCCTAGTTCAATTCTAGAAGTAGCCATTATAGTTTTTTTCTTCTTTCTTTCTTAAATAACAGAGTGTACAGTAATCAATTCAATATTCTAATTTTCTTATTTTCTTTTTCTATTTGTTGTTGATGTTGTTGTTGTTGTTGTTTTGTTTGTTTGTTTGTTTGTGGGGTGTTTTTTTTTGTTTTTTTTTTTTTTTTTTTGGGGGGGGGGGTGGATGGGTGGATGAGTTGGTTGGTAGAATGTTATTTCCATTACACTTTACAACTTTTAGTCATTGTTTATTTGTTCTAGTAACAAAAGGTTTTGTAGATATTGTATTCTCGAGTGCATCATGCATCTAAGTAGAGCTTAGAGTCAATGCAGACTTGTGCAGCATTTAAGCGAAGGGTACACGGCTTTATGTAGGGCTTGTGTGGTCACTTGTCATTTAGGTGGGGGACTTAAAGCTCATCATTTACTGCATGGCGGATCCTTGATGTAACCTGGGAAGCACTCCTGCAAATTCCTTGGGCAGAGGGCAGTCAGGCCTGCCTCGTCTCCACTCCTGGACAGCATGCCCACTTGAAGCTGGCTCTAGGACTTGGGCTCATCAGAATTCCAGAAATATGTTGTATTTGGATAACTCTGGTGACTGAAATAGATTCTAGCACTTATGTTCTCCCCAAAACAGTTGTGGTTATGGTAACCCAACCAACTTTTTTTTTTGGCTGACCCTGTACCTTTTTCCATCACGAAAAAAGAAGAAAAAAAGAAAATACATAAATTGACAAGGAACTGCATGCTGTCCCATCTTTCCTGCCTAATGTGTTCTCAGGGAATCCACTATTTAAGTTATGTTTTAAAAAGCATTTTCAGTGAAAGAATGTTTGGTTTATGTTCATCTGGCCTCTTCTAAAAAGAAAAGAAAGAAAAACCTTCAGACCAACCTACAGACCCTACTTTTAAATCTTGGCCATGTTACCTTTTCCACATGTTTTAAAAAATCAAATTTTGGCCGTACCTGATTGAGCCGCCACTCCAGAGAGGAATGCATGGAAATGGTTCTGCCAAGAGAATGCTGCCAGTCTGACTGCAAGTCTGCAGAGTGTACATTCTGAACACAGAGATATAGTATATAGTCTCAGCCACGCTGAATGCAGAGTGCATACTCCAAAGATGATCCTCAACCTCAAATGCTGCCACTTGCTAAAGACATGAACCGCTCAGTTTGCCTGACTACGAGACTTCACATTTTCAATATCAAATCTCGGCTGATGAATGCAATTTACTATTTACCTATGCCCAAGTTCCTCTTTGCATTAAAAGTATGAAGATATTTCCCTTCTGAAAGCCTAAAGGGCGTGTGAGCAAAGAAGTGATCAATTTTATTTCCTCATTCTGCCACCATCAACAGCAATTTGGGTAGTCAATGGCCTTTAATAGCCTACATAGCTTGATGGGCTGTAAACTCTTATTGTCCGTTCCTCTGCCTACAGACGATGCCTGACCCAGGAGGCCTTTGAAAACTTTGTAGCAAAAAACGAACCACTCCTACATTATGGCCCAGGCAGCCCAGAACGCGCGAAGCTGGATGCGGCACTGAAGAAATGGCAGGCACAGACATGGAAGGTGCCCATTGTGATTGGGGATGAAGAGATTGAGACATCAGATGTCTGGTACCAGGTCTACCCTTTTGATCACCAGAAGAAATTGGCCAGATTCCACTATGCAACACCGGTAAGTGAAAGTTGATGTTTGACCTTGAGTTTGATGTTGATGTGATTTGGTGTCATTTATTATCACATTCCACCCCTCCTCCGTCCTCCACAGCCCATCCTCTCCCTTTCCACTCCTCTACTTTTTCCTCCACTCCCCCACCTGCTGCATCATGCTTCTGTCTTTTCCCTTGAACCTCTTCACATGTGTATGTCTATGTATGACCCTCAGGCAGGTGGTCCTAGTTTCAGTAAAGAAGTTAACAAGTCCAATGGCAGATGAAAGTTCGGATTTATGTCGTGAAATATCAGCAAAAGACTTGACTTATAATATCAGTAACTGCCTTTAGTCTCTACTAACATGTTTTGCTCTTGTTTCTCCCTGCAGGACTTGCTCAGACGGGCCATAGAAAACAGTATGGAGGCGCGCAATGACTGGGACAACAAGCCCATGCATGAGCGTGCTGCCATTTTTGTCAAGGCAGCTGAGCTGATGAAGGAGAAATACCGCTATGACCTCCTGGCCACAACCATGCTTGGACAGGTCTGTGTTTGGCTTGTTCAGCTAGATATGGCTCCCATTTTTAGTTCTCTTGTAGTAGTTTTACAAAGAGTCGTGGTTCAAGTGTTCATCAAGGAATGCTCAGATATTTGTGTTTTGTTACAGTTAGGTTTCTTTTTGTGTAATTCATTGTTTTTTTAGCTGCTTGTAATACCTTTGCAAGATGTATTATTTGCTTTAAAATATGTTTCAGCAAAAGATAAGATGATTAATTGTCTGATGACCAGAGAAGGTGAGATGTATTTTGACCTGCTGACATGCAGCTTTCTCAAGACCTGAATGGCTTGGCAGTATTGGTTGTTTACTGAGGAAACCAGATGGACATTTTGCTGTTTAGTTAAATGGTTATTTGAGATGGTTGGTCCTGTGTTTGTCAGGCTTCAAGACATTGTCATGTGCATGAGTGAATCGCTTTTCTTGCATGAAGTTAAAGCAACATTGGTCGGGTCTGGAAAGACTACCAGAATATATGTGAGCATCTTCTTTGTCTTGCATGCAGGGCAAGAACACGTGGCAGGCGGAGATAGATGCAGCAGCCGAGTTGATAGACTTTCTCAACTTCAACGTCATGTATGCAAGGGTAAGTGTATGATCATCTAGCATCACTTGCACTTCACTTTGACTCTGACTTTCTGCATGCCTTAATGTATGCAAGGGTAAGGGTATGATCATCTAGCATCACTTGCACTTCACTTTGACTCTGACTTTCTGCATGTGTTAATGTATGCAAGGGTAAGTGTATGATCATCTAGCATCACTTGCACTTCACTTTGACTCTGACTTTCTGCATGCCTTAATGTATGCAAGGGTAAGTGTATGATCATCTAGCATCACTTGCACTTCACTTTGACTCTGACTTTCTGCATGCCTTAATGTATGCAAGGGTAAGGGTATGATCATCTAGCATCACTTGCACTTCACTTTGACTCTGACTTTCTGCATGCCTTAATGTATGCAAGGGTAAGGGTATGATCATCTAGCATCACTTGCACTTCACTTTGACTCTGACTTTCTGCATGCCTTAATGTATGCAAGGGTAAGGGTATGATCATCTAGCATCACTTGCACTTCACTTTGACTCTGACTTTCTGCATGTGTTAATGTATGCAAGGGTAAGGGTATGATCATCTAGCATCACTTGCACTTCACTTTGACTCTGACTTTCTGCATGTGTTAATGTATGCAAGGGTAAGGGTATGATCATCTAGCATCACTTGCACTTCACTTTGACTCTGACTTTCTGCATGTGTTAATGTATGCAAGGGTAAGGGTATGATCATCTAGCATCACTTGCACTTCACTTTGACTCTGACTTTCTGCATGCCTTAATGTATGCAAGGGTAAGGGTATGATCATCTAGCATCACTTGCACTTCACTTTGACTCTGACTTTCTGCATGTGTTAATGTATGCAAGGGTAAGGGTATGATCATCTAGCATCACTTGCACTTCACTTTGACTCTGACTTTCTGCATGTGTTAATGTATGCAAGGGTAAGGGTATGATCATCTAGCATCACTTGCACTTCACTTTGACTCTGACTTTCTGCATGCCTTAATGTATGCAAGGGTAAGGGTATGATCATCTAGCATCACTTGCACTTCACTTTGACTCTGACTTTCTGCATGTGTTAATGTGTAATGCCTCATAACACTAAAGTCCACCATCACCACACTGCACCTTGTTGCCCAGTCAAGACGTGGAGTAGCTCTCCAGCTTGCCTACTTTGACTCATTGTTCTGAAATTATCAACCATGTGGGTGACACTAGGCAACACTTCCCCAGGTTTCTCACATGAATACTCAATTGGGAACAAGCCAGGAGGAAAACGAGAGGAAACAGGAGGGACCCAGGTGACAGCTAGGTTGCTATGGAAATGGAAGCAAGGGATGAGACAAGTGCTATCCTTGTGGAACATAATGCACAGATGCATTTACTTCCATTGGAGTCAAGAGAGTAAAGATCCTTTGAGAGAACTTATGCAAAATTAAGTTTTAGAGAATATTTACTGAGCATTTTCAGTATCATACTGATAATCTGTGTTTTTGTTCATACTAAAATGTTAATGTTAGTGTTAATTCCCTGTTTATTGTCTTGAATTTATTACAACCTTAACAACCTTGTTCATATCTTTTAGTTTCACTGCTTTATTTTGTGCAGCAAATGATGTCTATTCAACCGATCAGTCCTGACCCCCAAAACACCAACAGAATGATCTACCGAGGCATGGAGGTATGTTGAAGCATTTACTCCTTTTTTTTCCTCAACCAGAAAAAATGTTGTCTTGCCATCTTCACACTTTCTTAAGCACCTGTGTGACGAGATCACCCCCTTCTCCCTTTGGATTAAGTTAATTTCTTATTTATGATTAACCTATTATGGCTCCGCTGGCCATAGATGATAGCAAAATATAATGAATCCGCCAGCTGTAGCTTAGTCGAACGTTCTATGCCCGTGATCGCAGGAAAGTGTTTCCATTGGTTGAAGAGAGACCGACACTGAAGACTGTTGCGAGGGAGGAGCCTTGTCTTTAATGGGGGTCCTGCGATTGGGTGGAAAATGACCGAGTTCACTTGCGTCCGTGCAGAGGCTATAAATGTGCCTGCAAAACCAGCGCCAGCAGTCGGCAAAAACAACAAGAAAGACCGCCGACGCACCGACGCTACGTCACTCTCGTTTGAAAAAGAGCGTCAGAAGTTGCGTCATTCATCGTCACTTTGGAAAAGACGCGTCACTCTCCACGCCAGAATAATACGTCATCCTTCCTCTCTGCACTCCACGTTGAGAGGAGATACCACGCTTGCAATGCCTGAGCCCATCTCTCCACTGGTGAAGATACGAAGCCATCCATACAGAACGAATGCCGACGACTGAGAGAAAAGGCAGAGGCCTCTTTGAAAGAATACAAATTGGTTTGCTATGGTTGTGCTTGTGATCGAATACAATTGTTTCCCCTTCCCCCTTTCCCCCTTTTCTTCCCCCAAGTGCATCAAGAGCTGCTGCGACGAAGATTCCCAAGGGCAGGAGACCTCGTGACGTCTGAGCGGTTGAACCACGATTGACTCGCAGCTCATTCAAGAGCAGCGGCCAAGACAAGAGTGAAGGACTGTCAGATAAGTTACTTATGATCGGCTGGCGGGCCATTCGTTCTATTACACGAGTATGATTATGAGTATGAGTATTGTTGTTTCTGCTTGATTTATCCCTCGCGTTAAAGTTGATTCATTCCTCCATCACCCTGGCATGGTAATTAAAGCATTTTGACAATTTGACATATGACCTCACCGTCTTTCTGTCTCATGTTTGTGTTTGATGGAATGACTGTGTGAGAGAGTGTCACAAGTGGATTGAGTGATTTCCCCTAGACCTTTGACCTTTCAGTAAAACAAGCTGGTCCGGCTTGCGACAACCTGGCTTGATGTCTAAACTGGACTGAATGGGAGTGGCCTCCCTGAGGATCTTGTAGACTGTGACACACACCCAGAGAGTGTTCTTCCTTGCAGGGCTTCTGGGCTGCAATTGCCCCATTCAACTTCACAGCCATCGGCGGTCATCTCCCCACTGCTCCAGCACTGATGGTACGTCCTTGGGCGCTCCCTGGAGCTACAGAAGCAAACAAACAAACCTGTTCTCAGTCATCTTGGTAGCATCAACTGCTGAAATACATTTACTAAACTTTCACATTATGCCCCACAAAGAGAAATCACCTACTGACTTTCCACTTTCTGTTGTATGCCAAAGTATAATCTACGGCTGAAACCATCTTTGCTCCTCTTGTCAAGTGGAAGCACTGGCTGTTGTGCTTTTGGGATTTGCTCCAGCAGCTTGACCAGATTAGTTTGGATATTGAATTTCTTATTCAGTCATTCTTAAGGACTAATTTGTTGCAGTAAAATCATCATCTGTCCATCTTCCTTGGTACCATGTGTATATTTGCGACAAGCTTTGGGATGTGCACAGATATATTTGAACTGTAGAATCAGTTTCAATCTTGTTTAGTAGGCCATTTTTTGATAATAACTTCCCAAATGCTTGATTCTTTGTTGTGCACAGGGCAATGTGGCACTGTGGAAGCCCTCAGACACAGCTGTGCTCTCCAACTACACAGTCTACAAGATCCTCAGGGAGGCCGGCCTGCCACCTGGAGTCATCAACTTTGTCCCTGCTGATGGCCCTGTCTTCGGTGATGTCATCACGGCCTCCCCCCACCTGGCAGGCATCAACTTCACTGGCAGTGTCCCGTGAGTCATGGCTTGTATGCAGGGAGAGGTTCCGTCACACTAACATAGGAACAGACAGATAAGAAACTTCAAAAGCCTTGAATGTACATGTGGAAGGATACCTCAGATCCTTACAGTTCTGCAGCCAGATGTTAATGAGCTTTGAATAGCAGTTTGTATTTGTCCAAGGGGGTATCCACTGACAACAGTGGTGTGACAGTGTTACATACAGCTGGACCCATTTGATATCTCCATCACCAGCTGGTATCCCAGCCTGCTGGGCTTTGGGGGCCTGCTCCAGTAGCTCAGCCAGGGGCGGCCTTGGGCAGCCAAGGAGGCTTACCGGGAGGCATGGGTCAGGGTCAGATCATTCAGATCCAACGGGCCACTCGGGGCTGGAGTCCCTCAACCACAGTGACAGATGGTGGATTATGGAAATAATGCTGCTTTGGAGAGAGAACTGCCGAGAGTAGCATATATTGCTTGACTCTTTACATTTTCTATTTTAACCATAACCACGGTAGTGGTGGCATACGCGGCATGGTCAGGTCTGGACCAAGCCCACTGGTTGTGGCATACGCGGCATGGTCAGGTCTGGACCAAGCCCACTGGTTGTGGCATACGCGGCATGGTCAGGTCTGGACCAAGCCCACTGGTTGTGGCATACGCGGCATGGTCAGGTCTGGACCAAGCCCACTGGTTGTGGCATACGCGGCATGGTCAGGTCTGGACCAAGCCCACTGGTTGTGGCATACGCGGCATGGTCAGGTCTGGACCAAGCCCACTGGTTGTGGCATACGCGGCATGGTCAGGTCTGGACCAAGCCCACTGGTTGTGGCATACGCGGCATGGTCAGGTCTGGACCAAGCCCACTGGTTGTGGCATACGCGGCATGGTCAGGTCTGGACCAAGCCCACTGGTTGTGGCATACGCGGCATGGTCAGGTCTGGACCAAGCCCACTGGTTGTGGCATGTTGCGTATGATGGGGGTAAAGGTTGTCTAATTTTCTCTCTGTTGTAATTGGTTTTGAAGGAGATTGTTTGCTTTCACTCTATGGAAGAAGGGTTTGTGCATGTCCATACATGTGACTGAGGTTGAGATCAGAAACCTTTTCCCTCAGAGTGGGTTATGCAATCAGTCCTTATTAGGATGCCATGGTAAGGGTTAATGCTGTGAAAGCTGTGATGCTTTCCTCTTCCTGTTATTTTGTCTTCATATACTTTTTCTGGTTTTCCTCCTGCCAGTTCTTTGCAGACTCCACCAGAATGCATTCTTCCTCTTCTTTTTTTATATTCTTTCCCTTTCCCTCCTGGTCTGGCTCTCTCATCTTCTTCCTCTGCCCCCTTCTCTGCCTACAATCTTTCTGACTACTTCTCCACTGCTTCCTCCTTCCTCTTCCTCCACCCTCACTGTCCTCCTCCCCCCTCTCCCCCCTCCCTCCTTTGTCTTGTTCATGTTGCTCTTTCATACACAGCTGCTCTACTTTCATGTTTTAATGCCATCCCTTTCACTTCTCTGAGGAGCCAGTTTTTCTCTACTTCTACATCCATGTGCCCTGTTTTGTGCTCACTAAAAATTATTGTGACTAAATCCTATGCAAAGCTGTGCTGATTGGTTGTCTGAAATAGATGTGTGATCCTCAGTTATATGATACCAAAGACATCTTTATGATACTATCAAATTGCTCAGTTGTAGACACTTTTTCTTTTTTAAAGTTGTTTTTTGCTAATTGGCTAATTGAGAAATTCAGCATCAAGAACTGGTTGGATGGAACAGTTCTTCACACTCACAGTTTTGCAAGTGAATCAGTTCGTTTGAAGAATATGTCAAACTCTGATAAGAAAGATAGGTAGAAATCTAAATGCAATATGGCAAGGATACAGTGGGTTCCTATTCATAGGTAACCCATCAGCAACAAAACCGCATGAAAAGAGTAATGTCTCTTGACCAATCAGCACCCTGTTTCCAGGGGATTTAGATGACATGTAAAAAAATCAACAGGACGGCACACTAATGTGTGATGTGTAAAAGGAAATGGTGTGTGAATAGTAACAAGTTTCCTCCCACTGGTCAAAACTTGTGCAAAATGTGCTTGGCGTTTTGTTGCAGAACCTTCATACGCCTCATGAAGCAGACGGCCCAACACATAGGTCTTTACATGTCCTACCCAAGACTGATTGGAGTTAAGGCGAGCTTACTGCACGCTCTTCTCCTGAACTGGCTCCATCAATGCAGCATAACAATGGTGTAACAGAAAAATTCTATTTTGTTAAAATTAAATTCATTTTGAGCTTTTCTGACATGCTTAATATTTACTCTGTGTTAGAACCTCACCATTCTTAGACATACATGTATTTTTATTTTTTAAAGTTTTCTTTTTCCTTGGGTAATTGTTGTGTTGAGAAGTCTGTGCATAGTAGACTTTATCAGGGGTATTTAGAAAAAAGAAATTTAAGCAGAAAAATAGAATGTGTGTATGGAATGATGAATTTCTTCTTGAGGAAATCCTGTTCATTATCATTTATGCATGATATTTTACCTGGCTGTCTCAATTTCTATATGTCCCTTTCAAGATGTCTCACCTACAAACTCTTTAGTTTCTGAGAACAGATTTGTTTTGCATTCTATTCTACTTGAAAAATTTTGCTTTCTTTGCCATAAATTCAAGGGTGGAAGCAAACAAATTTCATATCGTCGCTACGCGATGTCCGAAAAAAAAAAAAAAATTCTACCTACTAAAACTATTCATTGACTCTTCCTGAGACAAGATATTGTTGGGCATATTCTGGCTTTTTTTCCCAGGCATGAACAATGATTTGCTTTTTGATAGTTTTCCTCTACTCATTCCTTGATTCAGAGTGTAAATAGGCGAAGACTTTTCACTTCATCGTGGCCCATAATGCGGAATAGGCAGAACTTCCCACAGTTTTTCTAAGGGGAAAAATCTTTTCCATATTATGGTGCTTTTCTCCTCTCATCTCGCTGTATCGATCCCCCTAGTTTAGACGATTCAGAGTGTGGAGGCAAATACCTTATCCTACTTTGTGCATCCATCTGCTGATGTGTATCAAGTGGTCTCATGGCTCTATCCGATCGGCCCTATCGATATATTAATGTGGCCAGAATGGCTCCCTGCCCTGCATCATCGGAAATGTATCATCCATCATCGAGTGTGTCCATCTGGCCAAAGATCAAGGTAGTATGCTTGCTTGAAGAATCAGGAAGAGAGATTCAGATGGGTCTTCCCTCTGGAAGTAATACATCTTTGTGACAGCTAGTCCATTGATGACAGGGTGATCTAGTTATGGTCTGATACTTAAATGTTTGTGGAGGAGTTTTTTAGCATACTGATAGGCTTTGTACCGATTTGTAGCCAAGGTCATATGTTTGAGGACAATGATAGAATTGTTCATGTATTCTGACTCTGTCAGTTCATCTCAGTCTGCTGCATATTCTCCTGCTAAAGAGCAGTAAGGAGAGAAAAATGACCCTCTCAATTGTATTCCTCATAGGAGTCTCCCCTCATCTCTCTCATCCCTTCTCATCTTTCCTCCATATCTCATGCGTCATCCTCAAATTATAGCATCTCTCTCATCTCTCTGCGGTTGATGATACATCCCCTCTCCATTCGAGGAGTAGGAGTCTACATCACTCTCTCTCTCCCTCTCTTCTCATCAATCTCCTCTCTCTTCTCTCTGCTCGGCTCTTCGGTCGGTCCAAATCTCCCGAATCAATTCTTCCTCATCTCTCTCTCGTCTCTACTCCCTGCATCACACACACACCACACCACGACACACCAGTAGAGGCTAGGCAACACAAGACATGGACAACACGCACAATCACACACATCTAGGACACAAAAAATGTGTGTGTCAAGTGAGAAGTGGTTCTGAATCTGGCTTTCCGACTTTTGTTACAAAGTAATGATATGACTAGTTGAAATTGATTCTACCAGGCCATGTCGTAAGAGAATCCACCAATCGCTACATCGACTGTTCAAGGGTACTGCATACAACTAGTAAGATCATATCGTCTGTGAAAATGCGATGACAGGTAATGCACCTGGCAGTCCACTAATTGCTTACAGCTTTTTTTTCATGTTTCTTTAATTTTTGGCACGTAAGCCTTATGTAGACTTTTCTGCTAAAATACAGCTCTAGCACCAAAGCGTAGACTTAGCTACATGAAAAAATTATGATTTTCTCATAATTATGAGTT
>JAWQFJ010002918.1:5529-43915 GCA_034096865.1 Theodoxus fluviatilis | reverse complement strand
CTGCACAGCACACCATCAGCAGAATCGTTATCCCTCGAACAGGGGAACTAACTCTGTGCGATCGGGTGCAGTGACGTCACTTTGGCGCAGTGAGGTACGATGATAACAGACCCAGACTGTGTGTCCAATGTTTTCACCGTCTCGTTGGTGTAATCTTGGCTAATCGAAGGCCACGTGACAAGATAAATTAACGTATATAGCCCAAGCAACCTAAGGCCCAGCGTGCTTGAACTCTGACGTACATGGCGACCTCACCAGTGTCGACCTTTTCTGACTTCTGTTCAGCTTCACGAGAGACCATGGAACCGCCTGTCACAACCGACCAGATCTTTAAGGCCTGGCCCAGAAGCCTACTTTTGCCAACAGTGCACTTTGATTGTGTCTGGAAACAGTGCGAGTTCTTTAGATGTAATGATGTCAATTGCTAAGGTTTTAGGTGTGGGGCTCGTTTAGACCTTGTGACGGCTCTTGTGTACAATACACGACTCCCTTTGCAGAGTCTCCTACAATCCAATCAGATGCGTGAGGAAGTGGTGTCTGTACGAAATCCACACTGCTGAACACAGTTTTTTACCGATCAGCGCGTGTATGTTTCAAATGGTATAGTACCTGTTGTTGACGAGCGGCTATAGGTTGTTACCAGCAGTTTGGGACTTCAGAGCGACCCCTTTTCACCAGCAAATCGAGTCAACATACCTACGAGGTACATACACACATATTGGTCCAACAGACCAGTTTTAATATTTCAAGGATTCCCTTGGTGCAAAATTAGTAACACTAACAATATTTGCTCTCAACTCGCGAATTGATAATAGATATGGCCGTTCATAGATAGGACATCGGTTTACCAGATCGCAGAACTGACAAGCAACCCCTTGGCACATGTTTGTCCACAAATTTGGGCTCGTAATTGGCGCAGAACGGTGTTGTATTTTTCGTCTAGCCGCGAAAATGCGAGCACAACGCGAGGGCTCTAAACGATGTTTTCTCACGGATGAGCGCGGTACACCGAATCATAAAGTCTCATGATTTTCAGCTTTTGTGAGTCGTCGACATGGGCAGTTCTAGTTTCTTCGCTTAGTGAACGACGTGTCTCGAGTTAGGTCAGAGTGCCGCCCTATGCCACACTTTATACCTGGAAGGACCCTAGGGCCCTAGCGCTGATTCGTCTGAGCTAAGAAATCTTTGTCGCAGCGCACCACTCTGTACGAGAGCCCACGGATCGGAGCACCGCTGAGTGCAAGCTCCCGCCCCGAACACGAGCACCACCGTCTGTGCCCCAGAGTGTCCAGGCTAAGCCGATCAGCCGTGACTATGCAAATCCCCGGAGGCATTCTGTAACCCCAGCGGCAGTGATTTCCGATGACAGTCCGCTGAATGTACTTCTTGAAATACTATTCATCATGTCGAGCATGTGTCAATATGCGCATCAAAGGGCCACAGAGAGCTGCCACGACGCAACACTCTCGCTCCGACCTCGATGATGGACGGTGCGAGGTCTGGTCTTGGTCGGCCGTGGGCGTAAAGGGGGGTGGCAGACTGGAACAGCTGTAGAGACACGACCGCTGTCCCGGAGCCACCCTGCATGGAATCCTATTTTGAGGCAGAATTCCTGTGAATGAGTTGGAATAATCCGATTGTGCCCGGCTTGGGTAACATTTGGGGTACTTTGTGCCGCCAGGTCTCATCGAGATCGTGAGAGACTCATGTCCATCTAGGAGGGTGGGCTCTGTGGCAGGTGGTTAGCGCGCTGGACCTCCAGGTCCGCTTGTGGCCAGTGGGGTACGGCTCGTTTCCGAAGCTGCGCGGTTCCGCAGAGTTGCATGCCTTGGAAGCGCGATGCTTTATTAACCCTCAGCATCATGCTTGTCCCCCACCCACGAGTAAAACCGGGATACACGGTGAAAGGGCAATTGTTGGCAAAGACGTGCTTAGTGGCGATTAACCCTATGTATGGGCGGCCAGGCGCCAGCATCGGGTTTGGAATACTCCCAGGGAGCGGAGTGGTGCTGGTACCTGACTGTGTGCGTCTTAAATGTCTGTCACAGCACCTGTGGGTACCGCGGTTTTTTTATGTTTTATTGTGGAGGTACCCGTGAGGATTTGGATCAAATGCGCCAGGATCAGAGGGTAACGAGTGGATAACGCGTTGTGAGACCCGAGACAAAGGGTTTAGAGTCGCTTATATAAGGCCAATTTACAACCTTTACCTTTTACCTTTTACCTTAAGCTGGTTTCATAGAGAGCACCGCCTTCTGTATAGCTGGACGGATAGTAACGTGGCATAGGAGACTCTATTGCACTTGAAGCAACTGTAGTCTCCGGTGTGGTGCCCTTCACGATAAAGCGGGCATACTTCGAGACACGTCCGACCACTCAATTCCAACGTTTTGCAAGCAGGGGGGGGGGGGGGGTGCGGACGAAGCTTGTGGTTCTGCAGAGGTAGCAAACTCCCTTTGTACTGCCTGCCTTTGAGAATGGCTCTCAATGTCGTTCCTCTCGGCAAAGCCAGCGCTTCGGCGTGCGCTGCCAGATGTTTTCTTTTAATGATGGTAGAGGCACTCTTACTGTCCCTGGTCATGACGCTGACAGGTTCATCTACTTCGGTATGAAGGGTGTACAAATCTTCTGATCCTTTGAGGAGAAGTGCTTTTTCACGCACACAGACTTCATTGATGTGAATCCAGTTTGATTTCGCCCAGTTGACTAGTGTTCTTTTCAACTTTTCTCCCTGCATTCCTACCAAATCCTGCAAATGAGTTTTCGTCGTCTGGAAGGGCGGCCGGTACTTTTCTTTTCGACATTTGGAGCTGTAGGGACGCTCGAACTGTTTCTCGCACCTGCTTGTCGTCACTGTTCAAGACGGAAAGTGCAAATGACAGGCGCGTGGCGTTGTAAGCGGTGTGATGTCCTAGCCCCCCTTCCCCCCCTGGAGCAAAACATGAAGTCACGGTTGGAGGAATTGTTCAAATGAAGCCATTTCCTCACCAACCGGACTATTTCGTTCTCCATCTCGTCCAGGCACTTCACTGTAAATGTGAGTTTGGAGAAGAAGAAGTTGAGTCTGGATGACCCCATGATGTTGATGGCCTGTAACTTTGCTGTGACTGGCAGGGGAGCTGCGTCGATTTTCATCAATGTTGTCTTGAACTCCTTGGCTACTTTTGCTGCTTGGGATGTTGCTGCAGTGGAGGTCAGGCTGATGTCGGATCCAAGGTAGCAGTAGGGTTGGTCCCTTGAATGCATCGGGAGTGGGTTTCCCTGGATTAGAAATTGTATATCTCCGGTGCTGTCTTTTTTGGACCAGTTGTTTTCAGTTCTTTTCCCGTGCAGAACTCCACATTTCTGATGCTTCACTTGCATACCTGCAGCTTTCATGAATTCCTCTGTCTTTCGTACAGCATCCTTGATGTTTGCAACTTCGGTGTTGGAAACGCAGATGTCATCTACGTAGCCTTGAACGGGATTTGGGATACAGGTGTCAGGATACGGCTGCTCAATCCAGCGGAGCCACTTGTCAATCCCCTGCTGGAAAATGATGACACTCCACGGGCAGCCCTGGGTGATGCCTTTCCCCCGCTTGATGGGTCTTGTCAGTCGTCCTTCTGATTTCACCTGTAAATTGGACTGGTTGTAGACATCCTCCGCAGGGCCGGTGCGAGGGGTGGGGGGGGGGGTGGTGTTTGCGGGGTGTTGATCCGGACCCCACACACACCCCCAACAGAAAAAAATATATAGGTTTTTTCTTCAAATGCGCCAGAATTGGACCTTTTTGGGGCAGCCTTCTTCCCATTTCTTGGGAGGTAAAGGGGTCGATGGACACTCCCACCCCACTTTGCTGTGCCGGCTAGAGCAGTGTTTGCGCGTTACGCCCCTCCCCACCCGCATCCCCCCCCCTGTTTCCTAAAAAAATTTGGAAACGACCCCCCCCCCCCCAAAAAAAAAATAACTGATCCACACCACTGCTCCCTTGAATGTCCCACGCAGATCCTGAGATATCAGCTTCAGCCATCTTTCCCTTATCCATGGAGCTTTATGATGTATGACCGCCGAACGCGTCCCTTACATCAAAGAAGGCCACGTATATCGACGAGGCCTAGTGTGATAAAATCCCTGGATGCTGCTTCTCAAACAGAAGAAAGGTTCTCCTGGAGACCGTTTTTTCGGGCATCGCTCCTTTTGTCCTTGGAAAGTCGCTCTGTGTCGACTATCCAGGGCATGTGACGGTTTACTAGGCACTTTCATGAGAGTTTGTAGTACGTCAAGAGGATGAGATGGGTCGCCAGTCCATCATCCAGAGGAGTTCACCGTTCTTCTTCAGAATCCCGTTGATGACACCGCGTTTCCAATCGTCAGGAACGCGGTGGTTCAGCACACCACTAATGTGGTTTCTCCTTTGCGAGATAGGTGGTCATACATGTTTTATACGAAAAGCAAGTTGTACACACTAACCGTAATCAGAAATACGATTTCATGTGACTACCTCACGTGAGAAAAGAGTGCGTCAACAAGATCAACACATTGCAGTGCATACCTGCGTACATACATAGCGTACACTGCGTTACATGCATACCATACTAGGTTACATACACATACATACATAAAACATACCTAACATACATACATACATACATACTGACAGTGCCATAAACATACGTAGCATGCGTACATGCCAGTTACATACCATACATCATACAATACTATACCGTATATCAGACCCTGCATGCGCAAGCGTTCTCGCTTGTTTTGGTTTCTTATATTTTGGTTTGGTTTTCTTCACAACATGCATGCTCCAATTGTTTTTTCTTTGCCTTTGTACATTGTACCTTGGAAACTACCGTGCAGGAAGAATGCAGAAGTGTCAAATGTCTGCTTCTCCTACAAGTTTTGGTCCCCCCCCCCCCCCCCCGCCCCCTTGGTCTTCAGTGACCATGTTCAAACTTTGCTGCCTTGGCCATCATGGTGGCGATGGTTATGGAAAAGTCCTAGGTCTGTTTGATTTTATAAGGGTCCACATCTCACCGACTCGTTTAATTTTCTTGTCGGCGCTTTCTTTTAAATCCGGTGTGTGTGTGTGTGTGTATAACGTTTGCGCGTGCATGCATGGTTTGTGGTTTGTGTCATGTGTTCGGCATGTGTGGTTTTTGTGTCTGGTGTGGCGTTGTGTGTGCGCGTGATTGTCTCTGTTGGTGTGTGTGGCGTGAGTGAATGTCCTCTGTTTGCATTTGTGTGTGTGTGTGCGCGCTACGTGCATGTAGTCTCTGTTGTGTACGTGTACGTGTGCATGCTTAGTGTTTGTACACTCCAGCCCAACACGCCACCTGCAGTTATGCTCCGGGATGTAATAGCTGAGGGCCGGCCAGTGGCCTGTATCCTGTGTAATGGCGTCGCTCTTTTGTGGATACGCACTTCTGGCGCCTCGTGGACGTTCAGGTATGCAGTTGGGCTCCATTGACCATGGGCCAACCCTCACCCTGGGCCACCTTGCACCTCTTCTCAAGGGGACAGTCCATCCACCCTGGCCACTCGCCTGAAGATTTTCACTACATACTGCAGAAACACAGAAGAGAGAATGGGAGTCCTCCGTGGCGTTTACGTCGTCATAATAACATCGTTTGTTTTATTCTTAATTCATTCGTTTTCCGTTTGTTTGTTCCTACATTCATTCATCCATTCAGTTTTTGTATCGAACATCTTTACTTATTTATACATCAATTATGTACTCCGTGTCTGAAACCTTGCTAAATGTCGAACACAGAATGCCCGGTGCCACATTACGACTTGAGTGGGTTGTAAATCAATGCTGCTTAACCTTCGGGGCCTAGACAAACCTCTTCCGTCGTTGAACTTTGCTGGCTAAGAAAATCAATCCCAGCATTTCCTAAAGTGAACCCTCACTACAGAGGTCACCTTCCTGTCAAGGTAGAGTAGAGCTGGTTCACCTGAGAGACGCTTTAACCGCTGAACTTTCAAAGAGCTCCTCCCCTAGCGCCTTGAAATGGTTGACAGCAGTCATCAATTGGACCTAGCACTGAACATATTTTTTGGAAACCTGTTGCTGATATGGTTGCTATGCTTCAAAACTTGAAATTGTGATATAACGTGGTTTTAACTTCAATACATCATTAATCTTGTTTTGTTGTTTTCGATTCCCCAATCAAAATTGAGTAAACCCAAGGGACATTAACTCTTGTTCATATCCTGTAATCCGTGTATAATGTTCCCAATAAACCGTGGAATTTATAAAACATAAGTTTTTCATTTCTACTCCGTTGAATTCACCATGGGACATCAACATAATCAAACTCCACAATACGGAAACATGTTGACCATGGTAGTCCCATAGGACTGAAATGAGAATAGATGGTTTCCCTCAATAGGAAAGCTCGTTTTCTCTTTTAATGTACAATAGATAGATAAACCTTGGACGATTACTGTTAATGTTTGTGTTCGCAGGACGGACAGTGTGCAGCGTAGGAAGCACCTCTCTAACCAAGGAAAAAGAAAGATTGTGGTTTCTAGTAAACCAGACGATCCTATTTTTTTCCAATCTATCACTGATCTTTTTTTAATCATGGGAAAAGTTTTTTTAACAAGGTAAATAAGAAACATGGTGCTTTTCCATCCTCCCGCGTGAGTGCTATTTAAGTTATTTGTGAAGAAGACAAAGAAGAACTTTAAAAAGAACGAAATTTTTTTAGCGACAAAGAAAATGTTATGCGTATTTCAATGAATCCTACTGTCTATATTCATTTCTTAATCACACACACACGCGACGCACGCACGCACACACACACGCACGCACGACTACACACCCACACACCACACACAACGCACGCACGACTCACGCACCACAAACACACACACACACACACACCACTCACACACACACCCACACATGCACATAAGCACACACACATACACACACACACACACACCTACACACACGCACACACACGCACACACACGCACACCACACACACACACATAACACCACACACACACACACAAATGGTTGCATCCTCAATCTGGCCCTTCCTTTAAATATATTTTTACGACAAGAAGGGCAAAGCCCATACGACTCACATACCTTGGACCTGATGATATGTGACCAAATGTGTCTCATGATGAAAGTATAACATGTGCCCTCTACAATTATTAAGTTTGTGAAAAGTTATCTTCATAGTTCAGGGTCAAGGTCACTTCAAAATATGTATACAATCCAACTGTTGAAGAGCTTCTGTGACCTTGACCTGGAAGCCAAGGTCAACCAAACTGGTATCAAAAGATAGGGATTACTTTGCCCTATACACCATATAGGTCAGGTATCCAATCTCAAAAAACTTCATAGAGAAAATTAGGAGAAAAAGAATGTGAAAAAATGACTGTTTTTAGACAACATTTATGGCCCCTGCGACCTTGACCTTGAAGCAAAGGATCAAAGTCACCTACGTAGTGTTTTTTTGAGGCCTCGTCATCCATTTTTAAAAAAAACACCATCATGGCACATCGGGTGTGGTATAGACTTAAATAGTCCTCCCGAGGAAAAATCCAACGTTTAAAGTTTTTCAGGGACGCCGGACGCCCGGACGCCCCGGACGGACGACCCCGGGTGAGTCCATAGACACACTTTTTGCCTTCGCATATGTGAGTCACAAATTCGAGTCTACCAACCGAACACTTTTTGTGTTTATCTGACCACAATCTGTGTTTGTGTGTGTGATGTGTGTGAGCGCGCGCGTGCGTGCGTCGTGCGCTTGTTCTGTCCTAAGCGTGACTAAAAGCCAAAAAAATAATTGGGCATTTTATGGCAACAAATTAAAAAAGGGATGGAAAGTTTTAATGCTAAGTTCCAATGTGAGCTTCGCTCTGGACTATTTGGTCCTTTTGCCAGAATGTGACATCTCGGATACCGATTTTATATATTTTGAGCGCTTGCCTCTGCTTTGAATTCGGTTCGTTGCTGTCCTCGGAAAACACTGCACGCAAACGACATAATGGTTTCTTCTTTTCTTTGGTGATTGGAATTGTGGCGGTGTGGTGGGGATTGTGGCGGAGGTGGTGGATGGAGGCGGCCGTGGTGGTGGTAGTGGTGATTGTGGCGGTGGTTTTGGGGTCCGTGCATGTGCGGTGGTGGATGGGTGAGGTATGTGGCGGCGTTGGTGGTGGTGAGTGTGGCTTATGTGGTGGTGGAGGGCGGCGGTGGTGGTGGTATGGTGGTGGCTGTGGCGGTGGTTTGTTGGTGTGGAGATTGTGGGCGGTGTGTGGTGTGGGGATTGTGGCGGCGGTTTGGTGGTGAGTGGTGGCTGTGGTGGGAATGGAGGCGGTGTGGTGACGACGACGATTGATGACGAGCTGATGCTGATGCTATGTGCCAATAATGGACATTTTTATTGCCTCGTGTCAATGTTCCCTTAACTGCGCTATGTATTTTTTCTACACACAGATTTTGAAACGAGTCATGGAAAGCCCATTATCGGGACTCCACATGCTGTGACCTTGACCTTTATATGACCTTGACCTTCAGGTGACCTTCAAGGTCAAGGTCAAACAACTAAACCTACCAATGACATCATACACAAAGAAATGCTTTACACATTTTTCCTACCAAAATACATGTGACCTTGACCCAAGGTCAAGGTCATCCAAGGTCATGCAACACAAAGCTGTTAATTCAAGACATAGGAAGCACAATGGTGCTTATTGGCACTTTCTACCATGAGATATAGTCACTTTTAGTGGTTCACTACCCCATTTTGGTCACATTTCATAAGGGTCAAAGTGACCTTGACCTTGATGATATGTGACCAAATGTGTCTCATGATGAAAGTATAACATGTGCCCCACATAATTATTAAGTTTGAAACAGTTATCTTCCATAGTTCAGGGTCAAGGTCACTTCAAAATATGTATACAATCCAACTTTGAAGAGCTCCTGTGACCTTGACCTTGAAGCAAGGTCAACCAAACTGGTATCAAAAGATAGGGCTTGCTTTGACCTATATACCACTTGTAGCTAAGGTCGCCATTCTCAATAACGTGGGAGAAAATTGGGAAAATGTGAAAAATGACTGTTTTTGAGACCACATTTATGGCTCCTGTGACCTTGACCTTGAAGCAAGGTCAAGTCACTATGTATGTTTTTTGAGGCCGTTGTCATCATACACCATCATGCCACATTTGGTGTTGATAGACTTAATAGTCTCCGAGAAAAATCCAACGTTTAAGTTTTTACGCCCGGACGCCCGGACGGACGCCCGGACGGACGGACGAAACGGCTCAGTACATAGACTCACTTTTGATTTGCATTGAGAGTTAAAAAATCATATTAAAACACTTGCACAGCAATATTCAATAGAGGCATATTATGACAGAAGAATACAAAAACACGCACAGCCTCCCTTCATCATATGCAGAATTACAAGCTCAGTCTTGTTCATAAACCTATCGTCTTGATCTGGAAGGGAACAGCATAGTTGATGTGTCTCCTCGCATTTACTCCTTCATTGATTGTGTGGAACTGTAACAAGCAAACGTCTCGTGAAGACGGTGGCAGAAATACTGTCACTTTGAACACGTGGAGTTTTATCAAAACTGACAACAACCTAGACCTTTCAGACTTCTCTCGATTGCTCCAACAATTTTGGTAGGATGGATGGACAGACAGACAGACAGACAGACGACAGACAGACCGACAGACAGACAGACAGTCACAGACAGACACGACGACAGACAGACGATACGACAGATGCAGACAGACAGACAGACAGACAGACAACAGACACAGCACAGACATACGGAGACAGACAGACAGTACAGACAGAACGACAGACGACAGACAGACAGACAGACAGACAGATCAACGACACACGACACAGACAGCGCAGACAGCACAGACAGACAGACCGACAGAACAGACAGACGAGATGAGGAGGTAGGGGGGAGGGGAGAGAGAGAGAGGGGGAGGAGAGAGAGAGAGAGAGAGAGAGAGATAGAGAAGAGAGAGAGAGATAGAGAGAGAGAGAGAGAGAGAGAGAGAGAGAGAGAGAGAGAGAAGAGAGACGACGATTTTATTTGTTAGGCCACCAATCTATGACAACCAAATTGTTCGAACATCTCAACGGTTGTTTTTTAGGTCTCTTGTCTTCTTCTAAAGGCATATATGTTTACCGCTCGACCTATATATGGACATCATCTGTTCTAAATAAGTCAGTGATACCTACGTGATAACCTCTGTCAAACAAATCATAAATATACTTCTGTCTGAGGTCTTCGTAGGCGGGACACCAGAGCAAGAAATGTAGTTCTTCCTCGTCCTTTTCACCGCATGACGGACAAAGCATTCCGATAAAATAATTAACTGCATTCGAAACGTGCGTATGGACAAACTGAAGAAGCACAAAGTATCCACAAAGAACCCTTAAAGTTAAATTATTCCTAAGTACTACCCTCATGACATGAGCAGCTACTTGTGTCCGTTCGTACGCTGATACAGCGTTCGCGGACTCTCCTTTCAGTCACACTCACAGCGTCTTCTACAAAACCGAAATCATGCACAGGGTACCTAGATAGTATCCGGAACTCCAAATTACATTTTGAGAGCCTGATGGCCTGAGTAACAAAGGATCATCCTCACTGTAATCTACATCGCCAAGTTGCGGACGTCGCTGTTTCTGGTCGTTCATCAGTCATGCCTGGGCGCTGGGCCTACGGATCCTCACATCTCTCCTCGCTGTCACATGTCTTTGCATGGTTGCTTGGTTATTGCCTTAAATTAGAGCGCGCGAGGTGTACTCCAAGTACAAAGTAACAAGTTTATTAGAAAATAACATATCGACTCTCTCATTAATGTAATCAAATCCAGTGCGTGCGCGAGATATGTTTCGCAGACGAGCTCAATACCGTCCTAGATACTCTATAGTATAACTATAAGTATTTCTACTCAACTACGTAGCTGGAGCCTGGACATGTGTCCAGTTCGTGATTCGGTCATGACTGTAACTTGCACTGTAGGCCTATTTAAGGACGTTAACGCTGACAGATGTAAGAAGACGACACCACCTTATATAAAAACTCTGAGAACTTTGCGAAGCGACAAAGTTGATTTGGCAGGCTATCGCGTCATCATTCACACCTCAACTGCTGATGAGCAGACACAGTGTTTTTTCAATGGACAGTAGAAACATCATTTGAGGATACTGGGGACAACATTATTGCCCTTTTACGTCAAGATGCAGGAGAATGTATTAACAAAGCATGCTTACGTATTTCCTTCTTTCCATGCTACTCGTATCTGGTTCCAAGCGAATAGATAGTCTGATGGCGACGCGAAACAATCCAACGTCACTTCCGGGCGCGACGGAAGCTTAATTGAATGATGACGTCAGTTTAAACACGGGTATAGACAGTAAAGTAATTTCTTTGGAATTATAATAATGGTAGAACTCTCCTGCTCTTTGGCTGCTTCGGGCGGCGACTGACTCAACTTCTGGAGTGAGCCCGGCAGCCAAGGTATCCAACATGTGAGCGGCGAGCGGCTCCGCCAATTTGTTGTTGGAATTTCTTGTTGCAGTAGTGATCATGACCAAAGACAATATCTAATAGTAATATATAGTTAGATAATGTCTTTGTCATGGCAGAATCTCTCTGGAGAAGGTGCGAGAAGTACTCATTGACAGTAGGCCTATCATCTTTTTTCAGACCTTTTAAAATTGATTCTCCTCTCGGTGAAAGATTCACAGAGAAAATTTGCCTCCTTCCTCATCTCGAGCGTGACTTGACTCCGTGTTATTCTCCTTCATTCCGATCTAAATATACTGTGCATCCCCTGAAAAATGAAGTATTAACACGACCCCTTTAAGTTTAAATTTAATGTGTTCCTCTATTAGAATTATACCTTCACGCTGCCGGAGAGTAGTCACATTACCTCCCCAGCAAGACTACATGGAACGCAGGCGAACGACTAACTACGCTGATTAACGAATATCGTTTTTATTTTGCATATTAGCTCGATATGTTGGCAGTTGTGTGAGGCGATAATGCGCCGTGGTTCAGCCCTGCACGGGATGACTCGACTGTTATTTTCCATCATCATCATCATCATCATCATCATCATCATCCATCATCATCATCATCATCATCATCATCATCATCATCATCATCATCATCATCATCATCATCATCATCATCATCATCATCATCATCATCATCATCATCATCATCATCAATCAATCAGTCATCATCAATCATCATCAATCATCATCAATCATCATCATCATCAATCATCATCAATCATCATCATCATCAATCATCATCATCATCAATCATCATCATCATCAATCATCATCATCATCAATCATCATCATCATCAATCATCATCATCATCAATCATCATCATCATCAATCATCATCATCATCAATCATCATCATCATCAATCAGCATCAATCATCAAGCAATCATCAACCATCAACCATCAACCATCAACCATCCACCAACCACCATCCACCATCCACCATCAATCATCAATCATCAATCATCAATCATCAATCAATAATCAATCATCAATCCATCATCCATCATCCATCATCAATCATCAATCATCATCATCATCATCATCATCATCATCATCATCATCATCATCATCATCACCATCATCACCATCGCCATCATCATCACCGTCACCATGGAATTTTATAGCCTATCAATCTCTGTAAGCTATATAAGACCATCGATCACGAAAATCAGTAGAGCTTGTTAAAGCAAGCCATATCACCAGTTTCCTAGTCATTCGCCTTTTGCGTATCGCGTCGGGAGACGCGGTGAGTCTATTCTCGCCCCCAAACACACAGGGAGACGCGGTGAGTCTATTCTTGCCCCCAAACCACAGGGAGACGCGGTGAGTCTATTCTTGCCCCCAAGCCACAGGGAGACGCGGTGGGTCAATTCTTGCCCCCAAACCACAGGGAGACGCGGTGAGTCTATTCTCGCCCCCAAACCTCAGGGGAACGGGCAGGACGGATGGAGCACATTGTTCACGGATGCACCTCCAGGATCCTGACAGCAGCGAGGACCACAACTGCCAGCTGTGAGGCAATGCAAGGCGACCGCTTTCAAATCCCGGACAAGGAACTCATCCACTCTGAGGCTCACAGACGTAGACCGCGACTCGACACCTTCGTTAGATGAAACCCACTGTCGTGGAGCCCAAGAAACCTAGTTCACTACATCTGTGTCTGTTTGTGTGTGTATCCATCTTTCTGTCTGTCTACCCTTCTTTCTTTCTTTATTTCTTTCTTTCTTTCTTTCTCTATGTATCCATTTATATATTTATTCATTTATCTATTTAAATAACTTTTATTTAAAATCCATCCTCCAGTTGCCCTTCAGTTACAACAATTTCTCTCTCTGTCTCTCTCTCTCTCCAATGTACAATGTATACATAGTATACACTCTTATGTGTGTGTGTGTGTGTGTGTGTGTGCGTGTGCACATGTGTGGCGGTATGTGCATGCATCTGTCTGTGCTCGTGTGTGTGTGTGCGTGCATGCATGACGGTACATGCACGCATATGTGCGTGCTCTTATGAGTGTGTGTGCGTGTGTTTGTGTGTGAGGATATGTACGTGTGTGTGTGTGTGTGTGTGTGTGTGTACATACGCGAGCGTGTGCGTTTAACAATTGAAGTTTGAAAGCTTCAATGAGAACCTCAATCGCCCGTCATTAAAACGAGAGACTGGAGGCTCTTTATGCACCCAGTGCTGAAAGTGCTATTCATTATGTGCGAAACACAAGTTTGTAAGTGAGTCACAGCCGACCCACGCCAGCTGTCGTCCGCACCTGTTGCAGAGCACACTGGGAAGAACTTACACTACTCGACCCTTCTCCAGCTTTGAGATAAAAACATGGCTGAGGCTTTAATCTGCCTCAGCAGCGTTGTCTCAGATTACTGGTGTGGCATCCAGTATGATCAAGTCGAGACTCTCTTCCCCCAAGCAGGTCATTTGCCTTCTAAAAAACAAAGTACGGTAACGTAGGCAGACGCGAATGGTGGCTTTTTATTCCCGTCCCACAGAGGTGGGCAACCGTGTGAAATACTAAAATAACGCATCGTGTAGTCGTGAAAAAATCCCTATGTTTATCTTCATCCACGCTGCCAAAAAGAAGTGACGACATGTAGGCACAGATAAAATCAGTGGTTGTCTCTGCTGTCGTCTCTGACGTAATTTGACCCGTGTTCCTGTCAGCCCGTGTATTAAGGACTAACCACTGATACAGAGATTGGAGCAAAGCTAATCAGCTTTTATGGGGAAGGTGTGGTTGTGAGATGTAGGATGGGGAGGCAGGAAGGGCGTAGGTTCAGAGGAGGTGGGGAAGGAAGAAGTTTGTAAGGGATTGCAAAATCGGGTCGAGGGTAAAGGCTTCTACTCCATGTATAATAGCTGTAAGGCTACGCACTGTACACATGCGAAGACTAAGGTCAGTTCAGCGATGTGTTGGACGACTGCATCGGGTATGGCCGGGGAAGAGTTCACCAGGGGTCATATGGTAATTAGCAGCCCAGCCATGATCGTAGGCAAAGTTGTCGTAGGTTACACAACTTCCAGTGATATGGCCGGGTAAGAGTTCACCAGGGGTCATATGGTAATTAGCAGCGCAGCCATGATCGTAGGTTACACAACTTCCGGTGCTATATGTTGGGGTATGTTTCGGGTCTGTGTTGAGGAGTGATTATCGCTAGATCGTGGCAAAAGGATGGCATTAAAGCATGCAAAAAGTTTAATTAGATTAAAAAAACTAATCGAAAATAGTCATAATAGACTATTGTCACGTATACTTTCTGCACAAAACCCACAGAAGAGAAGTAAACAAACCACACCGTACATACCTAGCAGACGAACACGATCGAACCGTAGCCACTACGCCAGCAGACGATCGAGCTAGTGTGATATAATGTTTCATGTAAAGCTCGAATGAGTGGCAGCAGATAACTGTTTAGTTCTGGCTTGAATTGACTATTTCGTTTCCCTGGTCAGGCGAGGACAGAAAATTCACGATCATAGAGTCGATGAGTGCATGATCAACTTGCCCGCATTCGGCGTAATGTAACGTGTAAGATTATGACAAGAAAATGGCATTAAAGCACAAAACAAAGTTTCATGACAACTAAATTCACCAATTATATTAATAACTGACCATTTTTACACCTACAGCTAGTGCTAAAACCTTACATACAAAGCAAACAAAACATACTGCGGGGAGTGTCCCGGTCACGCATCAAAACTCAGTGCACGAGTGATCGTTTCGCTTTTCTCTTATTTGTTTATCTGCTCCGACATGGTAAGCTGGCTGTGCCAAGAAACCAACATCTAAAATAATTAGAGTTAGTTGATACATTTTTCTTTCTAAGGTAATGTCCGTGAGGAAGAAAACGCGTTACGTTGACTTTCGCAAGCCCGATGCCTGTCGATTTTTACCTCAACAAAATTGAGGTGATCGGCGGGCTCGATCCATACCAGCTGACGCTCCCTGTGGGTTGGAGGTGTGTGTGTGTGTGTGTGTGTGTGTGTGTGTGTGTGTGTGTGTGTGTGTGTGTGTGTGTGTGTGTGTGTGTGTGTGCGTGCGTAAGAATTGACCCACCACGTCTCCCTTCGCGATTCTTAAGAGGCGAATAAATAGAGACACCGTGACTTGATTTCCGTTTGCCCGATTCTAGCGATTGTCGTGCTTGATGGCCTTACATAGCCTAAAAAGGCTGATATGCCGTAAAACTCAATCCATCCATCCATTCATCGCGATTCGAAAGAGGCGAATAACTAGGTACATCGTGACTTGACTTGCGCTGACTCGGAACTATTCTAGTGGTTTTTGTGCTCGGTGGCCTTACATAGCCTACAAAGGCTGATAAGCCGTAAAACTCCATTCGTCTACACATCCATCCATACCAGCT
The DNA here is from genome assembly GCA_034096865.1 of Theodoxus fluviatilis. Lineage (NCBI taxonomy): Eukaryota > Metazoa > Mollusca > Gastropoda > Cycloneritida > Neritidae > Theodoxus > Theodoxus fluviatilis. The sequence continues at coordinate 27,969 of JAWQFJ010002918.1, read as the reverse complement.
GACGAAGGACCAACTTGATCAGGAGGAACACTCCGCCAACGAGTGCCATGGACATATTTAATTGTTGTACTCGGAACATCGGCGTACACGTTGGAAGAGTTTAAGAGTTATAGGTCTTTGGAAGTCTATCGATTCTTCGTAGCAGGATTCGTGAGAGATGTCTGCTGATTCTCGCCGGGTGTGTGTCTCGAAAGGTCAGATCTATTCTGTAAATCTTCTTTTTCCATCCTCTTCATCTAGCTTCGGTCACTCTTTGCAAAATCGGACCTAGATTGGTTTTCTCTGATGGTATAAAGTAGTAGGAGCGTTTGACTCCTCTTAATTTTTTCTATTTGTTGGTTGTTAAAACAATTTTTCACGCAGCAAGAAGTCGGCAGGGTTGCACGTCTCCCGTAGCACAGCTTAGCAAGACAGCGCTCGCCTCCTACCAACAGCACGTGGCTTCTACAAATAACTCCGGAAGTGACGACAACGCGTCCCCGGCCATTCGGTAGGAAATCCAATAAAAGGCGAAAATAGTCGGCTCATTGAAAATATATTAAATCTCTAATGCACACAAACACGGAAAAAAGAATAGCCGAGTTCCTTGACCTTTCCATAGAACACACAAAACTGGTGAAGGTCACTGATCCCTTCCAAAGATAGTTGGGACTTTGGTCTCGAAGCAAACACTCAAATTAGTGGCTTCCTTTTCAAGTCGAAATTGGTTCTCGAGTTGAGAGGGTTGTAAAAAAATTAATAAGTACTTTATTCATGTCACAGTATAAAGTTTGCTGGAAAATTTAAAAGTACAGAAAAACATTCAACGAAATGGGGAAAGCCTGGGTGGCGATGGGTCATTGGGAATCTGTGAAAAGGTAAGGTTACAAAACTAGTTGTACCAAGAAGTGTAGTACGAAAGTTATCTTTCACGTAACCGATGCCATGTGGGAAAATGTTTGTCTTGGAAGAAAAAATTGTTTGTCCAATGTAAATAGATCTGGATAAAACTATCCACCATCTCTGTATCAGACATACGCTTAATCGGAGACAAAAGCCTTTCCATGTGAAACTCAAGTGAAAAACATTTGTCTAAAGGAAAAAACAACACAACAACAACCCTCAAAGGCGATTGTCCATATTGATAGATCCGGAGGAAACCGTTCGACTTCTCTTTGTATTGAAGAACACTGTTTTCCATGCACAAACATTTTCTCTTTCTACACTCAAATGGAAAAATGTTCATCCAGGAAAAAGCGTTTTTCGATATAATAGACTTGGGGACAACCCAGCTGGCATCTTTTTATAATGACAAACGCTTCATCCAATAGAAACGTCTTTTCACGCGACGATAAGCGACATTTCGTAGAGGTCCATTGCCATGGTTCACCATGTCACACGCTCTGTAGTGACAAAACCCGCGGCGCGTTGTATAAGGCAAGCCTCCTGGGCGCTTTGACCTATTTCCCATTCCCTCTAATGCTCCATGCGGCAGAGCGTCCTTAGACCTATTTCTCATTACCTCTAATGCTCCATACGGGAGAGCGTCCTATGACCTCCCATTCCTTCTAATGCTCATTGCAGCATAGCGCCCTCTGACCTATTTCTCATTACCTCTAATGCTCCTTGCGGCATAGCGCCCTCTGACCTATTTCTCATTACCTCTAATGCTCCATGCGGCATAGCGCCCTCTGACCTATTTCTCGTTACCTCTAATGCTCCTTGCGGCATAGCGCCCTCTGACCTATTTCTCATTACCTCTAATGTTCCATGCAGGAGAGCGCCCTCTGACCTATTTCTCATTACCTCTAATGCTCCATGCAGGAGAGCGCCCTCTGACCTATTTCTCATTACCTCTAATGCTCCATGCAGGAGAGCGCCCTCTGACCTATTTCTCGTTACCTCTAATGCTCCTTGCGGCATAGCGCCCTCTGACCTATTTCTCATTACCTCTAATGTTCCATGCAGGAGAGCGCCCTCTGACCTATTTCTCATTACCTCTAATGCTCCTTGCGGCATAGCGCCCTCTGACCTATTTCTCATTACCTCTAATGCTCCATAGCGCCCTCTGACCTATTTCTCGTTACCTCTAATGCTCCATGCAGGAGAGCGCCCTCTGACCTATTTCTCGTTACCTCTAATGCTCCATGCGGCATAGCGCCCTCTGACCTATTTCTCATTACCTCTAATGCTCCATAGCGCCCTCTGACCTATTTCTCGTTACCATTAATGCTCCATGCAGGAGAGCGCCCTCTGACCTATTTCTCGTTACCTCTAATACTCCATGCGGCGTAGCGCCCTCTGACCTATTTCTCATTACCTCTAATGCTCCATAGCGCCCTCTGACCTATTTCTCGTTACCTCTAATGCTCCATAGCGCCCTCTGACCTATTTCTCATTACCTCTAATGCTCCATAGCGCCCTCTGACCTATTTCTCGTTACCTCTAATGCTCCATGCAGGAGAGCGCCCTCTGACCTATTTCTCGTTACCTCTAATGCTCCATGCAGGAGAGCGCCCTCTGACCTATTTCTCATTACCTCTAATGCTCCATGCAGGAGAGCGCCCTCTGACCTATTTCTCGTTACCTCTAATGCTCCATGCGGGAGAGCGCCCTCTGACCTATTTCTCATTACCTCTAATGCTCCATGCAGGAGAGCGCCCTCTGACCTATTTCTCATTACCTCTAATGCTCCATGCGGGAGAGCGCCCTCTGACCTATTTCTCATTACCTCTAATGCTCCATACGGGAGAGCGCCCTCTGACCTATTTCTCATTACCTCTAATGCTCCATGCAGGAGAGCGCCCTCTGACCTATTTCTCATTACCTCTAATGCTCCTTGCGGCATAGCGCCCTCTGACCTATTTCTCATTACCTCAAATGCTCCTTGCGGCAGAGCGTCCTTAGACCTATTTCTCATTACCTCTAATGTTCCATGCAGGAGAGCGCCCTCTGACCTATTTCTCATTACCTCTAATGCTCCATGCAGGAGAGCGCCCTCTGACCTATTTCTCATTACCTCTAATGCTCCATAGCGCCCTCTGACCTATTTCTCGTTACCTCTAATGCTCCATGCAGGAGAGCGCCCTCTGACCTATTTCTCGTTACCTCTAATGCTCCATAGCGCCCTCTGACCTATTTCTCGTTACCTCTAATGCTCCATAGCGCCCTCTGACCTATTTCTCATTACCTCTAATGCTCCATAGCGCCCTCTGACCTATTTCTCATTACCTCTAATCAAGGACTACTAAAGAGAAGGACTTGCAAAGCTTAGATTCAGCGCAGCTAGCAAAGGCCAACGCGATTCGAGCTGGCAGGCAGCTGAGATCTATTTTTAGCAAAACATCACACGGGTTGCGAGTAGTAATATACTGTAAAAAAATTAATAAATATATTTCGATTATTTTACTCCAAAAGCCCATGTACTGTTTCACATTGTTATGAAAGTGTTTCAAATAAAGTTAAATGACACTAAAAGACTCTGTTAAGAGATCACGGTTTCTTCAAGTGTGGACTATTTTGCAACTCGCATTCGCAAACAAGTTGTTCGATCTACACTGTAATGGCGGCCCGCGAAGTACGTCTGCTCGTAGCAAGTGTTTTGATTGTGTACGTCTGCTCGTAGCAAGTGTTTTTTTTTTTCAGAATGCCGACGAAGTGTGGTGTAGTTAACTGCAAAGGTAACTATAATGCAGCAAATAAGTGTAGATGTGGTATGACTTGCATACAATGTGCCTCCACGCAAGAACTTTTCCATCGACCCAGAGAAGTTTTTCGTTTGCGAGAGACACTGGCCAGCGGATCACCAAACTGTGAAAATTCCTGGAGGAACACGACCTGCCAATCCGCCTAGCATCTTCGATGTACCAGCTTCTTGCTTGCCGACTCCCAAGGACTACTAAAGACTGGATGTGTGTGTGTCTGCAGACAGACAGAGTGTGTATTGGGACTGGATGTGTGTGTCTGTAGACAGACAGAGTGTGTGTGTATTGGGACAGGATGTGTGTGTCTGCAGACAGACAGAGTGTGTATGTATTGGGACTGGATGTGTGTGTCTACAGACAGTGTGTGTATTGGGACAGGTTGTGTGTGTCTGCAGACAGTGTGTGTGTATTGGGACTGGATGTGTGTGTCTGCAGACAGACAGAGTGTGTGTGTATTGGGACAGGATGTGTGTGTCTGCAGACACACAGAGTGTGTGTGCATTGGGACTGGATGTGTGTGTCTGCAGACAGTGTGTGTGTATTGGGACAGGATGTGTGTGTGTCTTCAGACAGTGTGTGTGTGTATTGGGACTGGATGTGTGTGTCTGCAGACAGTGTGTGTGTATTGGGACTGGATGTGTGTGTCTGCAGACAGTGTGTGTATTGGGACTGGATGTGTGTGTCTGCAGACAGACAGAGTGTGTATTGGGACTGGATGTGTGTGTCTGCAGACAGAGTGTGTATTGGGACTGGATGTGTGTGTTTGCAGACATACAGAGTGTGTGTGTATTGGGACTGGATGTGTGTGTCTGCAGACAGACAGAGTGTGTATTGGGACTGGATGTGTGTGTCTGGACAGAGTGTGTATTGGGACTGGATGTGTGTGTCTGCAGACATACAGAGTGTGTGTGTATTGGGACTGGATGTGTGTGTCTGCAGACAGACAGAGTGTGTGTGTATTGGGACAGGATGTGTGTGTCTGCAGACAGTGTGTGTGTATTGGGACTGGATGTGTGTGTCTGCAGACAGTGTGTGTGTGTATTGGGACTGGATGTGTGTGTCTGCAGACAGTGTGTGTGTATTGGGACTGGATGTGTGTGTCTGCAGACAGACAGAGTGTGTATTGGGACAGGATGTGTGTGTCTGCAGACAGAGTGTGTGTGTATTGGGACTGGATGTGTGTGTCTGCAGACAGTGTGTGTGTATTGGGACTGGATGTGTGTGTCTGCAGACAGTGTGTGTATTGGGACTGGATGTGTGTGTCTGCAGACAGACAGAGTGTGTATTGGGACTGGATGTGTGTGTCTGCAGACAGACAGAGTGTGTATTGGGACTGGATGTGTGTGTCTGCAGACAGACAGAGTGTGTATTGGGACTGGATGTGTGTGTCTGCAGACAGACAGTGTGTGTGTGTATTGGGACAGGATGTGTGTGTCTGCAGACAGACAGTGTGTGTGTATTGGGACAGGATGTGTGTGTGTGTGCAGACAGACAGAGTGTGTGTGCATTGGGACTGGATGTGTGTGTCTGCAGACAGTGTGTGTGTATTGGGACTGGATGTGTGTGTCTGCAGACAGACAGTGTGTGTATTGGGACTGGATGTGTGTGTCTGCAGACAGACAGTGTGTGTATTGGGACTGGATGTGTGTGTCTGCAGACAGACAGAGTGTGTATTGGGACTGGATGTGTGTGTCTGCAGACAGACAGTGTGTGTATTGGGACTGGATGTGTGTGTCTGCAGACAGACAGAGTGTGTATTGGGACTGGATGTGTGTGTCTGCAGACAGAGTGTGTATTGGGACTGGATGTGTGTGTTTGCAGACAGACATAGTGTGTGTGTATTGGGACAGGATGTGTGTGTCTGCAGACAGACAGAGTGTGTATTGGGACTGGATGTGTGTGTCTGCAGACAGACAGTGTGTGTGTGTATTGGGACTGGATGTGTGTGTCTGCAGACAGTGTGTGTGTATTGGGACAGGATGTGTGTGTCTGCAGACAGACAGAGTGTGTATTGGGACTGGATGTGTGTGTCTGCAGACAGACAGTGTGTGTGTATTGGGACAGGATGTGTGTGTCTGCAGACAGACAGAGTGTGTATTGGGACTGGATGTGTGTGTCTGCAGACAGACAGTGTGTGTATTGGGACTGGATGTGTGTGTCTGCAGACAGACAGAGTGTGTATTGGGACAGGATGTGTGTGTCTGCAGACAGACAGAGTGTGTATTGGGACTGGATGTGTGTGTTTGCAGACAGACATAGTGTGTGTGTATTGGGACAGGATGTGTGTGTCTGCAGACAGACAGAGTGTGTGTATTGGGACTGGATGTGTGTGTCTGCAGACAGACAGAGTGTGTGTGTATTGGGACTGGATGTGTGTGTCTGCAGACAGACAGAGTGTGTATTGGGACTGGATGTGTGTGTCTGCAGACAGACAGAGTGTGTATTGGGACTGGATGTGTGTGTCTGCAGACAGTGTGTGTGTATTGGGACAGGATGTGTGTGTCTGCAGACAGACAGAGTGTGTGTGTATTGGGACAGGATGTGTGTGTCTGCAGACAGTGTGTGTGTATTGGGACTGGATGTGTGTGTCTGCAGACAGTGTGTGTGTGTATTGGGACTGGATGTGTGTGTCTGCAGACAGTGTGTGTGTATTGGGACTGGATGTGTGTGTCTGCAGACAGACAGAGTGTGTATTGGGACAGGATGTGTGTGTCTGCAGACAGAGTGTGTATTGGGACTGGATGTGTGTGTCTGCAGACAGTGTGTGTGTATTGGGACTGGATGTGTGTGTCTGCAGACAGTGTGTGTGTATTGGGACTGGATGTGTGTGTCTGCAGACAGTGTGTGTGTATTGGGACTGGATGTGTGTGTCTGCAGACAGACAGAGTGTGTATTGGGACTGGATGTGTGTGTCTGCAGGCAGACAGTGTGTGTGTATTGGGACTGGATGTGTGTGTCTGCAGGCAGACAGAGTGTGTATTGGGACTGGATGTGTGTGTCTGCAGGCAGACAGTGTGTGTATTGGGACTGGATGTGTGTGTCTGCAGACAGACAGAGTGTGTATTGGGACTGGATGTGTGTGTCTGCAGACAGACAGAGTGTGTATTGGGACTGGATGTGTGTGTCTGCAGACAGACAGTGTGTGTATTGGGACTGGATGTGTGTGTCTGCAGACAGACAGTGTGTGTATTGGGACTGGATGTGTGTGTCTGCAGACAGACAGTGTGTGTATTGGGACTGGATGTGTGTGTCTGCAGACAGACAGTGTGTGTATTGGGACTGGATGTGTGTGTCTGCAGACAGACAGAGTGTGTATTGGGACTGGATGTGTGTGTCTGCAGACAGAGTGTGTATTGGGACTGGATGTGTGTGTTTGCAGACAGACATAGTGTGTGTGTATTGGGACAGGATGTGTGTGTCTGCAGACAGACAGAGTGTGTGTATTGGGACTGGATGTGTGTGTCTGCAGACAGTGTGTGTGTATTGGGACTGGATGTGTGTGTCTGCAGACAGAAAGAGTGTGTGTGTATTGGGACTGGATGTGTGTGTCTGCAGACAGACAGAGTGTGTATTGGGACTGGATGTGTGTGTCTGTAGACACACACATCCAGCCCCAATACACACACTGTCTGCAGACACACACATCCAGTCCCAATACACACACTGTCTGCAGACACACACATCCAGTCCCAATACACACACACTGTCTGCAGACACACACATCCAGTCCCAATACACACACACTGTCTGCAGACACACACATCCAGTCCCAATACACACACACTGTCTGCAGACACACACATCCTGTCCCAATACACACACTGTCTGCTCCATGCAGGAGAGCGCCCTCTGACCTATTTCTCATTACCTCTAATGCTCCACGCGGCAGAACGCCCCAGGGCGCTCGCCATATACAACGCGCGGCTGGAGCGCATTCAAGACAGACGCTACGGAGCGTTACGTGAGCGAGGTGCACGGGAATCTGTCACTCACGTAGCCCGGAGGTAGAGTGTGAGAGAGCGAGAGTGGCAAAACAAAATGGGCGAACGGTCATCCTGAACGACCATTATTTGGATCATGTCTTTATCTGGAACATGCGCCTGCAACCTGCTCGGCGTTGGAAGCGTTGGAAGGAGAGAGTTTCCAGGACATCGTTGTCCTCGCTGCATTCATCCATAGCAAGACGCAGTACGTTCAAATCCAGTCATCAACGTTTTAGTTCGTCTCGGGGAGAGAGAAGGAGATGAGAGAGAGAGGTAGAGGTGAGAGAATGAGATATAAGAGAGAGGTAGAGAGAGGTGAGAGAATGAGATAATGAGAGAGAGAGGTGAGAGAATGAGATATGAGAGAGAGAGAGAGAGAGACGGGGGGGGCGGGGGGCGGGGGACGGGATGAGAGATACAGAGATCGGCCTGCTAAGTCAATCGTGCTGTGACCCAGGCTATTCTCTAGACACGTAGCAAAATCGTAGTTTCATCAGCAGGCAGCCTGTGTGGTGTAAGAACCGAAGATGAGTAGGGTGATCCCCAGTCAAGAGGCTGAATTTTCTTCCTCTGCATTTCAGCCACAGAATCTGAGAGGGGCGTGTGGAGGAGCGGCAAAACCGGTGTCGTAGCAGATGAATGAATGGTTGGATTGATGAATGGACGGATGCATACGGTTTTCTGGTCCATCATTCTTTGTAGGCCATGACTATTCAAATCACGAAATGTGGGCAAGTCAATGCCATTTCATTAGTCATTCACCTTGTATAGATTGTGTAAGGGGACGCTCTAGATCAGTTTCTTTGCCTCTCACCCACCAGGGGAAGGAGGATTGTGGGTGATCATGTATGTATCTATTCACAACATGCACGACTTCGTTGAAAGTGTTCTCCACTTTTCTTTAGAATAAAGCTGGCTGCCAAATGTGGAAGCAAAACTATATCATGATCTTGGATGCCAAATGTGGAAGCAAAACTATATCATGATCTTGGATGCCAAATGTGGAACAAAACATAGTATAATTCAGGCGAGAGGTGGGTGGATGGGGGGTAGAGAGAGAGGAGGTGGTGGTGGTGTGGGTTGAGAGAGGAAAGACACAAATTCCCAGCAGCTGAGAAAGAGCACCTCTGAATGACAGTTGACACATTATTTCCCTTCCTGACTTTCCTCTTCACCAAATGGAAGGAAAGAAGGTAGGAAAGGCAAGAGAAAATCCCATGAGATGCATTGTCTCTGTTTATGACACTGAAATTGGCATGGGTCCTGAATAGCAGTCTTAAGTAAATAAGAAGAATGTGGACACATCAACCATGAAAAATAGCAGACTAGTAAATCGCCGTGCATTGAAAATACTCCATAATATTTTATTTCACCTAAAACAACAATGGATGGACACCAGTCAATATCTAAGGTCCTCTTGCAGCATGCGGTATGGGTTCACACTCTTAAATCTTGCATTTAAATCTAAACCCAGAAATTGGCAACTTATTTGGGAATGGCCGCCACATTCTCTTTCAGCAGCAGCAACCCCAGCAAATTTAATGATAAGCACAAGCTCATATTTCAAACACACAGTGTCAGTCAATTTGTATTAAGGGAATCTCCATATAGCCAACCCCCCCCCCCCCCCCCCCCCCCCCCCCCCAATTAGTGGGAAAACTTTATGCAGATGCAGAGTACAAATTTCAATTGTTTATATTATATTTATTCCCTCTTCAACAACGTTGAGATTTCTCTTTTGCTAAATGGCCAAGTGTACTTATATATCATCAATATTCATCACAGTTAGTGCTGCCTAATGGAAAACGTTAGTTTTATTTTCTATGAAGTTAGAATCACTAAATCACTGCTTATGGAGATAGATCTAACCACTCCATTATGAAATGAGATACAAAACGGCCCACTTTTTAAAGGCTACAGAAGACCTACTGAACATCATCCCTCTACCTATACAAAATATTCCATGTCAGCTACTATGTCACTTATTCTTCTGTAAGTGACCATTAAAATGCCAAAATCAAAACATTAAGTAGACTTTAAGCATAAATTCAGACCTACCCACTTGGTGTCCCACACAGCAGCCAAATTCCTGGACTGCAATGTTATTGGGCCTGTACTGATGGCTCAGGCAGAGGCGACCTCAAAGCAGCTAGAAAGGCTACCCCCCCCCCCCTTCATTATTATCTTAAAAAAACTTTATAATGTGTATTTTATGTTTCCTCTTCATGACAAAATGAAACAGTTATAGTATGAAGATGGCATAAATGATGACAAAGACATGTAGGAGGACAAAGCCACTGAAAGCTTTGTTTCCATGCAAGGCTAGGGGTACATCCTGATGGAAAGCAGGTACTAGCAACAAGCATGGCATGCCTACCTACAAACAAAGGGGGAATGCATCGTTTTAGGAACCACTGCTCCAGAGCACAGGCGGAAACTTCCACCATCTGCTGTCTCAGTATTTAGGTTTCAAAAGAATGGTTTTGAAAAGGAAAACAGGATAGAGTAGTTCTAACACAAACACATGAAAACGCCTCCATATACACATGATCACTGTGCTGTCAAAATAATCCTGATTATCAAGACGTGAACTGGAAGACAGTTTTCAAGTAAGTTCAGCCATCACTAGGCTCATTCCAACAGAAATTAGATGAGAAACAGCATGATCATTATAACAATTAGCTTTCTACGCAGAAGATATCTTTGTTAAGAATCCTAATCAAACAATCATCCTTTTGCACCAGAAATGGTGGTGTATAAATGTGTATGGGTGCATGCATATGTCTGCATGAGTATATGTGTGCATGCACACTGGTACGCAAGAGAAGGCACAGGTGCAAGTGTGTGCACACCTATCCAAGTGGGCATGCTTTTGAATGAGCACATGCCAGTGGGTGCCATGTGCATACAGGCTATCTGAGCAGACACTTATTTCAAGTACAAAGACAGGTCAGACTGCAGAGGCGGATTACTGCAGGCAATGGAGATGACGCCTTGCTGGTGACATCTCCATCAGAAAAGTTTTATGAGGATTTCTCAAAACTGACAAGAAAACCCAATCCACTCCTGCACTAGTTGTGACATACTGAATACTCCCTACTGCCGAGGCTGCATTTATCCTCTGGTGCCAGCCCCGAGCCCAACTGAGCAGCAATGCAAACAAGGGGTAGAGGTCATTGGAATTTCATATACATATATACAGGTATAAAATGTGTCTGTCTTTACTTCTCCACACCACTTCATGCCTGTGTTAAGTCTGGGAAACTGCCATACAAAAATCAAATGGGTATTGCTTCACAAACTGTCACTCTCAGTCAACCAAGTCAATTTAACACTTCAAGATGATATCTAAGGGAAAAAAAGAGCATAGTTTGGGTACCTTCCCACAATGATATGACATCGGTGGCCTGCTGGAACACCTCGATGAGCTATCTCACACCTGCACTTGAGCTTTGTTGTATACAGCAACACTATGAAGGCAGGTACTAACTACTGTGCCTTATACAGTTCCCAGCATTCGAAGGACTCTTCAACACACCTGGAGCCAACAAGCTCACCCAACATTGCCAGGCAGCTACTAGATGCATGTATTAAATGTTGTGTAATTCATCAAGAATATACTCATGATGATTCAGCTAATATTCAATGATTCTTTAATATTTTGAGATCTGCTGCTCATCAACATCTATCATGTACGAAAAGATGCACTATGCTTACCCTGATTGCAAATGTAGATAGATCTATGTTCAAATCTGTTGTTCACCATGGTTTATGCATCCAGAGCTACCCATGTTTTGCAGTTTCATGATCAAAGCAGTTCATGCACCCATACTTTATTACCACTGGCAGAGTCTTGGCAGGAAACTGCAGCCTTTAAATTACTTCCCTGCTGACACACCGAAACTGGCAAGCAAAGGCTACAGTTATGTTTCTGAGGAAAATTTAAAGCAGCTCCACTCTGTGCACATCTGAAACTTATTCTGGTTGCTCAAGGCAAATGAACACTGTACACTTATACCTAATCACATATTCATTTATGGATTTATTTATTAAGGAGCAAGCATCCAATGATGTACACACACACACACACACACACACACACTCTCTCTCTTACACGCATGCGCGCACACACACACACACACACACACACACTTTCTCCCTCTGCTCTTCCTAAAATCCAGACAAGCTTTAAAATGTGTCCTCACATACAACAGTCCAAAACCGAGTCATTGAATGTCCTTTTTCTCCTTCAAATCTGTAGACATGCATGTTTTGTTAAAAGAAACCAACATTCCATGATGCAGGCATCTGACCCCGACTCTTCAGTCCTCATGTGGATGAGGCAATTCCCATGGAGAAACCGGAGAGGCTTGACTCCTGCACAAAAAAATTCACAGTTGCCAGGTGGTCCAATGCCATCAGTGGCTATTCGGTACATCCAGGGCCAGTATACATGTGTGTTGGCCCCCAGCGCTTATTTGCAGCACCTCTCTGAAATGACATAATAAACAATAGGGTTTAATATGCGCGCGCACACACACACACACACACGCGCTCACACACACACACACACACTCACTCACTACAACATGCAAATATTAGGTCAATATATAACTATTTGGTTCATGACAAATACCATGGCATGAAGAATGATATACAAATAAAATCTAAGAAGATTGGTGGATGGATGGAGTTTCACGGCTTATCAGCCTTCACAGACCAATGATAATGGAAAATCAGCAACGTTGGTGAGAATAACAGAAAGTCAAATAGCAATATCCCTTGTTGTTGGCCTCTTTCAAATCATGGAGGGAGATGTGGTGGGGCTACTCTTACTCCCAACCCATAGGGTGAAAGAAAAAATAAATATACGTCTGAAAAGTTTGTTTCTATACTAAACCTGTGATTCCAACACCTCCCAGCAATCTGTGTGATCATTACTTGTTTTGTCTTCTGGAATCAGTGGTCTATCTTTTACCTACGTATACCAAGATGGACAAACAGACAACACACACACAACACACACACATATTAATGCTCAGAAATTAGGAATGATATAGTCTCAGAGAAAGATATACAATTACAAAGACACACCAACTAATGCAAACAAACATGAGAGACATTTAAGTAAACCCATGTGCACACATCACAAAGAGACTCCTACACACACTGTCTGTCTGTGACTGTCACACAGACAGACAGACAGACAGACACACACACACACACACACACACACACACAGAGGGAAGTCTACTCACTTTCCCTCCAACTGCTTGCCCTTCATCTTGGTGGGAGAGAGAATGTCGTCCTCCTCTCCACTTGCCAGCTGTTTGTTGTCTCCCTGGCCCCAGGAATAGGCAGACCCTGGGGGTAGAGATCAGGATTAAAGCAAAAATCCAAATTGAGAGTCTAAAAACTTTACTAGAAAGGTCAATCACTTTGAGGTAGCTATGAACTATCTTGGCTGATGTCCTCGGAGCTATCAAGGTGTGTCCGTTGTTTGCATCTATGTTCAGGTACAGAGGGGGGAGGGGAAAGCAGCTAAAAGTTCAGATTTAAACATATAGATGGGCAAGAGAACAAAGCTATATGGTCAAAGACCTCATGAAAACACACACACACACACACACACACACAAAGCCTTTTTTCCCTTTCAGGGCATCCCCTCCACGGCGCACTGATGGATCTCCGCATCACACGGAATGGAAGATTTATCATGCCTCCGTGCAGAACAGAGCGTTTTCGGCGTTCTTTCATTCCTTCAGCTGTACTAACAATAAGAAACAAACACACGACAAACACCAAAATCAAAGTGTTTTGGGCACACGCCCTTCTTCAGTGAACGTTACCTTCAGCTGTCAGATATTTTAATAGCAACCGAGCCATTGTTCTGGCCACAGACTATCAGTGATGCTTTTTTAACAGAACTTCTTTATGTTAGATTTAAGGTCATGGTGGATTTATTTTTGGTCATTTTGGCACTGTGTTAGTTGGTGTTGACACTAGCATGTATTATAACTATCTAGATTAGTATGAATGTAAGTATGTATGTATGTATGTATGCATGTATGTATGTGTTGGTGTGTCATGCTGTGTTCCACTTAAAAAGGCATTGTAGTCACACATATTAATTGATTTCATTATCATGTTTTTTGTTGTTGTTGAGTTTATTATAACTTTTATAATCATTAATGACCCATGTATGCTGTTGACCAATTTAATTTCCTTATGGATTAATAACATGATATGAGTTATGAGTTATGAGTTTTGACAGAACATTTGCTGGAGCTCAGAATTCATGTTGAAGGAAGCACCATCATCATCAAAATTTGTAGAACTAGCACCACCTTTGTCAAGCCACCACAAGAAACTTATTGATTTCTGGTGTCTATGTGATTTCATGGTCTACAAACCCAGGAACGATATGTACAGGCACAGCCATGTTATATTGATGTCAAAGATTAAATTTACATGCAGAGCACAATGGAAAACATGAGGAATAACTTATTTGCAGAGCACAATGGAGAAAATGGGGAATAACTTAAAGTTGCCCTTTGATTTGATGAGGGAAAATTGGCAACATAAAGCAGCAAGCATTAACTCATTCAAGGCGCAGAATTTCTAGTGCGCCTGTCCCCTGCTGTCGCAGGAAAATGGACCAAGTTTGAAAGATCGTAGTAAAATAAATACTGTAGCTACAAAGCTAAACTCGGTATGGCTAAAAAGGTCTTTCTTTGCCAAAACTAGCCAAATGCTGCAATTTGTCAAGCTAAGAAAATACTACACTTGCCATGACAGTAAGTAGAGCCACTATTTTGAAACAAGAAGGGCAAAGCCCATACGACTCACATGCTTGACCTTGACCTTTATATGACATTGACCTTCAGATGACCTTCAAGGTCAAGGTCAAACAACTAAACCTACCAATGACATCATACACTAAGAAATGCTTTGCACATTTTTCCTACCAAGATACATGTGACCTTGACCCAAGGTCAAGGTCATCCAAGGTCATGCAACTCAAAGCTGTTAATTCAAGACATAGGAAGCACAATGGTGCTTATTGGCACTTTCTACCATGAGATATGGTCACTTTTAGTGGTTCACAACCCCATTTTGGTCACATTTCATAAGGGTCAAAGTGACATTGACCTTGATGATATGTGACCAAATGTGTCTCATGATGAAAGTATAACATGTGCCCCACATAAGTTTGGAAGAGTTATCTTCCATAGTTCAGGGTCAAGGTCACTTCAAAATATGTATACAATCCAACTTTGAAGAGGTCCTGTGACCTTGACCTTGAAGCAAGGTCAACCAAACTGGTATCAAAAGATAGGGCTTACTTTGCCCTATATACCATGTATAGGTCAGGTATCCAATCTCAAAAACTTCAGAGAAAATTGAGAAAATGTGAAAAATGACTGTTTTTTAGACAACATTTATGGCCCCTGCGACCTTGACCTTGAAGCAAGGACAAGTCACTATGTATATTTTTTTAGGCCTTGTCATCATACACCATCATGCCACATTTGGTATTGATAGACTTAATAGTCTCTGAGAAAAATCCAACGTTAAAGTTTTTCACGGACGCCCGGACGCCCGGACGGACGACACGGGTGAGTACATAGACTCACTTTTGCTTCGCATGTGAGTCAAAAATAGGTCTTTCACCCAGCTCTCTTTCTCAGAGCTTGTTTCTTGGTCTAGAGCTCTATAAAAAAGTAAACTTCAAAAAATGGCACAAAAACACACTGGAGAAATTTTTGGATGATTGTGTTCATTAGTCCTAGTTATAATCAATATGAGCCTACAATGAACTACCGATGATGGCGAGGTCGATCTAGTTTTAGCCAGCATGACAGCTTCGCTCTCATCCTTGCTCTCTGATACCTCATCATTAGCGAGAGGAAAATCACCACTATCATCATGATCATGAAAGGGATCATCTACATCAATTCCTATCTCATACAAAGCATCCTCTTCAGCATCAGAACCCTCCTCTATAACAATTTTCACTGGCTCACCCACCTCGTGCTGCGATCCACACTCCGCCGCCATCGCTGTTTACTTCGTGCCTTCTAGTGCATCGCTGATAAAGGTTATGGTCTGGCCGAGAAAGATCTGTGTGTGGATCTAAAGCTGGCAAACTATAGTACAGAGACTAATTGAAGACTAAACTAGTTCCCTAAACCATATTTTCCTTGTTGTAAGGGGGCAAAAACATGCTAATGTGGTGGGCTCAATTGAGCCTACGCGCCACGAACAACTACGTTCGGCGCGTAGGCTCATGGCGTTACTCAGCCTTTCTCAGTCTCTTTACTTGGTTTCAGAACTGCAAATTAATTCATCCCATTATCACTTCATGATCCACTAGAATCAGCCCTAGAAAGGGGGAAAAATCCCCCACAGAAACAGAAAATATTACACACACACACAGACACACACACACAGACTCTTATCAGCATCTTCCACCTTCTCCCCAGCCAACAAGATCTCCTCACCATTTCTGGTGACAGCAAAAGACACGCTTTCTCCAGCTGCAATAGAGTTGATGTTTTTGTCCTGCAGGGCTTGGATCAACTTGGGCTCTGTGATCTCAGCTGTGTCACCATGACCCAAGCGGCCATAGTTTCCCCTTCCAAGACTGTACACCTTGCCTGAGGAAGAGAAGGCAGGGCATGTAAGGCAACAATGGGGAGGGAGGGCCTCAAATTTAATAAAATTACACCAGCAATGTAAAAAAACACTTTTTGACATTGGACTTCAGTACAATTTTCTTAATAGTCAAATTGAGCCTACTCTGAACTTAGAGGTAGATTCAAGGTTTACTGCCAATCAGCCCATGTGGGCCACTTCAGGCCTACCGTCATGAAAAATTACAAGGACCGCCAGAGCAAAACTCAAATCTTGATTTCCCTGGTCACCTATGAAGCACTCAGGGAGGGAAGGATGGAGCCCAAGGGCTTATCAGCCATGTAGGCCATACAAGGCAATGACTTGATTCTATAAACAATGAGGGGCACAGACTAGAACTTAGAAGTCATTACAAACTCGCCATGGCCAGAGGTTATGTGAGACATGAGGATGCACTGCTTCCAGCTACTTGACACCTTCAGGATGAAAAAGTCAGAGGAGCAGTGCCACACCTGCCTCACAGACCTTTTCCATCCCACTACTCCCCTTCCCTTGAAAGCCTGCTGCCTCCCATATGGAAATTGTTATCATACAGCTACCTAGTTCTTCTTTAAATTAGAATGGACAAATTTTCTCTTATGAATTTGTTGTGTTGTGTTGTGTGGCCCCAAATGCCCAGCATGCGTTGATTCCACCCGATAAGGATGGCATAAAACAGTTCCCACCATACGTTACTCTTCACGATTTAGTGCAACAGGATAAACGCTTTTCTTATTCCCCTTTAACACGTCACCCCACCCCACCCGTATTTTGCATTACTCATTCCTAACTGCTGCAGCATATGTGTTTGTGTTTCTGTGTATGCACACATGCAGATATGTGTTTTTGTGTACAGGCGAATCAGTGTGTCTTTTGTTACCCTATTCCCTGAGGCGAGTTCTCCAGACTATGATATATGCTAGTCAAAGGCAATCGAAGGGGAGTTTCCATTCTTTCTGTAAGCAACTGCTATAATCATAACGAAGCTGGCATCAAAACTGGAGTGAAAAAGCAAGCAGTGTCTGGTTTTGGAAAGGGAATTATTACAAGGACTGGCCGACTGGACATTGCATATTAACACAGTAATCACTTTTAAAAGATGGGAAATGCCTTTCCTGGCCCTAAGGAAGGCACCTCTGGTCAGACAGTCCTGCACAAGTGGTTTCATGACAGTGCAAGCTCACCCTTGCCGTCCAGTGCCAGTGTGTGGTGCTGGCCTCCTACAATGGCCACCCAGTCCTTGCTCAGGCTGGACAGGGACTCCACCCTCTGGGGGTGGAAGCGGTTGATCATGTCGCCCGCTCCTGCAGGCACACCAGGGTCAGAGGTGAAAACACAATCTGCAAAGGCCTGCCTCAGCTGTGAAAGGCGCATCTCCACAAACATCTCTCCCAGGATTGGCTGAGCTGTGTGCAGTCACAACCTTGCAGTGCATGGTGAAACTTTATCATTTAAATTGTTGGAGGAAAAAGTACTTCTTTCTTCTCATACTCTTGTAATCCTCCTTCTTTATGCCTAGCTTCCAGTTTCTATCCTGTCTT
This sequence comes from Theodoxus fluviatilis, assembly GCA_034096865.1. NCBI lineage: Eukaryota > Metazoa > Mollusca > Gastropoda > Cycloneritida > Neritidae > Theodoxus > Theodoxus fluviatilis. The sequence continues at coordinate 10,086 of JAWQFJ010002918.1, read as the reverse complement.
GCATGGCTGCATATATAACTGTTGCTGAGGAGCAGGATAAGCAAGGGGAGGAAACTCTCATCAGTTCACCAGTACAAGAGAAAGATTTTCACTCAGGCAGTTTGGCACCAATATATTATCAAGCTGAAAATAAGATTTAATTAAGGTTGGATGACCTTAAAATATATTTATATTATTTATAGGGCAAAAGATTTCCTGTCCAGAGACTATCCTGAACTATGAATACAAAAAAGAGAGCTGACATTTCAATATTTTCATCAGCCTGCCCACACGGACTCCCCTTACCACAACAGGCCACTACAGCAACTTAGGTGAGCATCTGTTCATATTTCACACATGGAAGCCTGGTAGCCTTGCACCTCTCAGACCTCATTGGTACAGAGCAACACAGCCTGGATGTGTCCCAGCAGGGCAGTTTAAGGTAGCCTGACAACCCACCAGGCCAGCATAGGAATGTTGCTGATACAGGCTACAGATATGTATTCAAGGTTCCAGGGTTGATTGTACAGGGAGATGTATGAAGTTGAAAGGTGCAAGAAGGATACCAGGCAACTTGAAGTGAAAAGGATTCAATTATACACAAGAGCGAGTGGTTTTTGCAGACCACAGGAACATAACTCAAACGGATCAATGGCCTTACCCAGCTGGTAGTAGTTATTGAGTCCCCAGGCATAGACATCCTTGGAGTTCTTGGCCAGGGCAAAGGTCACGTAGGTGCCTGTCCAGATGTCAGAGAATAAGATGGGGTCCTTTCTCCTCCTGGCTACAGGGTGTACCTTGGCTGGGTTTAGAAGATAGCCTGCAGCCATAGAGAACAGTTGTTGGCTTAGCTGTTCGAAGAGCAAGACATATCATCTCAACATTTTGCTTCAATGCTGAATACACTGGAAGGAGCAAATAATGGGGGTGGGGGTGGGGGTGGGGGGTGGGGGGGGGGGGGGGGGGGGGTGGGGGAGGGAGGGAGGGAGGGAGGGAGAGAGAGAGAGAGAGAGAGAGAGAGAGAGAGAGAGAGAGAGAGAGAGAGAGAGAGAGAGAGAGAGAGAGAGAGACAGACATACAGGCACACACACACACAGACAGACAGACACACAGACATACAGACAGACACACTGACACACAGACAGACACACACACACACACACACACACACACAGACACATGCAGGACACAAGTGCTCATGTAACCCAGGCAGTTGGTCAGCCTTGACTGTCCTTCCCTGCCTCAGACTAGCAGACCTGTTTACCTTAAGTTGTGCAAAATAGGGAGATGGGGACTAAAAAATAGGGAGATTTCAATCAAAAGAGGGAGATTTTTATTTTTAGCTCTTACAGCGGTGCTAAAACACGAGCAAATTAGGCAAACATGCACACCTTTCATTAACTTTGAGATTGCTGATGAACTGTTACAGATAGACACATAAAGTAATAACACAAAATGCTTGAAATTGAATGAAAAATATTTTGGTGTGCAGTTTATAGTCTTTATTCAAATCCTGATTTTTTTTCGGTAAAATGTTAAATGGTAAACATTTGTGGCTTTTTCACTCCTTGAGAAATAATACAGGTAAAATCACTATGCAATAGTGGGTAAATACCCTATAAACCCTACTGGATNNNGTACTTTGCTCTCTTTCTGCTTCTGACAAGAGTGGACTTTCTTTTCTCATCCTCTGTGTCACGCTCACTGTCGGATTCAGAATCGGTTTCGCGAGTCTTTCTCTTTGAGTTTTCAATGGACGCCATCTTCATTGAGATCGGTCAAGCAAAATGGCGGCTATTCCAGGTTGTAAACTGGCTCTCGATTGGACGAAGGTCCTGACTCAACTAATCAAAAAAATTGTACTGCAGATCTGCGGAATGACCTTCAGTGGCGCGGTAGAAAGTTCAGATCGTCATGTAAATGCTTCGGAAACGAAATAAACCTTTCAAAAATTTTCATTTTCAGGAGATCGGTGGAAAAAAAATCGGGAGATTTACGAAGCTAGCGGGAGGTCGGGAGATAGGGTCTGAAATCGGGAGTCTCCCGCTAAAATCGGGAGAGTAAACAGGTCTGGACTAGCTATGAAATGCAAATCCAAGTGGAAAAATTTGTCCTGGCACTTTCCATTTCAAAGTAGCATGAAAACAGAATTGAACATATAATGTTTTCACTGATTTGTCTACAAACAGACAACATCCCACCTCAACTGATCATCTCCACTTACAATTAATCATTAGCATAATTTGCATTCATACATATTTTTAAAAATTGGAATAATCAATTTGCTTAACTTCATCCAATATGTGCACTAGCTGTGTTGTTCTCCATTGACATGCAGTTACACTTCACTTGTCATTGAAGCATCATATACAGACAGTACTGACTACAGACAGAACTCACTACAGACAGTACTCACTGCAGATAGTGCTCACTACAGACAGTACTAACTACAGTCAATAATCATTATAGTTAATAATCACTATAGACAATACTCACTACAGTCAGTACTCACTGGAGACAGTACTCAATACAGACAGTACTCACTGCAGATAGTGCTTATTACAGACAGTACTCACTACAGACAGTACTCACTACAGACAGTACTCACTACAGTCAGTACTCACTACAGACAGTACTCACTACAGACAGTACTCACTACAGACAGTACTCACTACAGACAGTACTCACTGCAGATAGTGCTTATTACAGACAGTACTAACTACAGTCAATAATCATTATAGTTAATAATCCCTATAGACAATACTCACTACAGACAGTACTCACTACAGTCAGTACTCACTACAGACAGTACTCACTACAGACAGTACTCACTAAGTCCCTTGCGAGCCCCTCGGGTTGTAAAGGTCTCCGCTATCCTACCCAGCTGCCCCTGCTCTGCACAGCCTGAAAAAGTATTAGACAGCAGTGACATCAGTAGCAGCAACAGCGAAGAAAAAAGGCAACAAATGTCGGAGACACAATTTACAGAAGCAACATCCATGGCACTCCTGTCTTCTTTCATGGAATCAAGAGAAAAGGCAGCAATTGACTTGGGAAGAGTTAGGATCTACACAGTATTGGAAACCACAACCACAGCACAGTTCTGCCAGATGGTAACAATGCAAATTGTATCATATGCTGTTCAGCAGTGACTAGAAGTAGGTTTCAAAGCAGAATGTCCATTTCATCATCATCACACGGGTAATCATCATCAACACTATCAACTTTGTTGTCATCATCATCATCAACACTCTCAACTTTGTCATCATCATCATCATCATCAATAAGATTATCATAGCCACTGGCATCGACACAGCTATTGCAATCATTACCTGCAGTGTAGATTTCCCCTTTGATGGTCAGACAGACAAGGTGGTCACAGCCTGAGGCAATCTTGACCACCACTTCCCCCTTGAGCAGTTCCACAGGCAACAGCTGCTTGCCTTCCACAGTCAGCCCTATGCTGCCATTGTGGTCCTGCAGGCAGCCAGCCGTCATGCTCATTCAAATTATCAATCTCATCTTTAATGCAAATAGTCATACCAAACTGATCCACTCTTTACCAAGCACAGAGGTATGAAAACCCAATTAAAAATGCTCTGAATTTGCTTCAACCATACTAAAGTATGACTCTCTCTCTCTCTCTCTCTCTCTCTCTCTCTCTCTCTCTCTCTCTCTCTCTCTCTCTCTCTCTCTCTCTCAAATGCACGTTTGTCAGTAGATGGGATTCAATAGAAGAATATAAATTCCAAGAGACCAAATGAAATAACAACTGTTGCTTTGCCCATTTTACATGAAACTGACCATTCCACATAGGCCTTTTTTATATAAACATCATACACCTACAGTCATGCCCTGTTGGGGTATTTACACTGGATCCAAGTAAGACATCAAAGTAAACAATGTGATGGTGCCAAGAGTGTGTGTGCATTCCCAGTGTCACAAGTATGTGTGTTTGTATGAGAGCATAAGCACAAGCATGCACACGTGTGTGTATTCATCTATATTTGTGTATACAAGTGTTCGTCGTGCAAGGACATGAAATCTACTCCCTCATCTCGTACTCTAGGCAGACATTCACCAGCATGTAAGGAAAAGACTTACCCTGAAGTTTCCCCAGGCAAGGACAGAGCCATAGTCAGTGAGGGCAGCAGTGTGGCTGTCCCCAGCACACACCTGCACAATCCTGGCAGACAGCGACACCTTCCCTGGAGACATCTCAGCCCCCTCCTCTGACGTATCCCTTCCCAACGCTCCCTCATCATTGCAGCCAAAAGTGTACACCTGCAGTTAGAGATTGCATCAATAAGTACTATGAGCACTGCAGCCACTTGTCTCCCTCACTGTGAATTGATGATGACAATGACAATGACGATGATAATGATGATGATGATGATGATGATGATGATGATAAAGATTTGTTCAGTGTGTTCCATTGTGAATCATACTTTTGCTACTTCTAATCCTACCACCACCATCAGGACCACTACTGATCTGGCTGGTATTCATCAGTCAGTTGTGTAAATGAGTCATTCTTTGCTCCTCGTGCCACTGAGGGTACACTACGTTCACACTAAA
>JAWQFJ010002917.1:70000-82500 GCA_034096865.1 Theodoxus fluviatilis | reverse complement strand
CTTATTACCAAGCCCCACCAATGGTAGTGCCCCCCCCCCCTCTCTCTCTCTCTCTCTCTCTCCCCTCTCCTCCCCCCCCCCCTCTCCCCCCCCCCCCCCCCAAAAAAAAAAATCATCTCTCGCGCGCACATAAAATACTAGCTATGTACTCATACTATGCCTTCGAAAGGTGTAGATACATACCTGAAGGCGCCGCTAACAAATATCTCTCTCTCTCTCTCTCTCTCTCTCGCTCGCTCGCTCGCTCGCTCACTCTCTCTCTCTCTCTCTCTCTCTCTCTCTCTCTCTCACTCTTTCTTTCTCTTTCACTCGCTTCCCTCCCACCCACCCCCCTCTCTGTCTCCCCCTCTCTTCCTCCCTCCCACCCTCACTGTCTCCTTCTCGCTCTCTCCCTCTCCTTCCCTCCCTCCCCCTCTCCTTCTCTCCCTCTCCTTCTCTCCCTCTCCTTCTCTCCCTCTCCACAGGCGGAAATCACTAGTGGGCTCTTCAGCAGGTCATATCTGTGCAATAGCGAGGAGTTTATGTGGGGCTGAGGAGAGGAGCTGTGGCGTCTAACTGCTCTCAGCTTTTCCAATCTCTTCTATGGTCCCGCCTCCGCTACCTTCAGGAGATACGGCCTTCACTAACTTTCTTCTCAGCCTCCTCTTCTGGTTCTGTTTTACCCATCTTCAGGAGATACGGCCTTCCCTAACTTTCTTCTCAGCCTCCTCATCTGGTCCCATTTCCCCTGTCTTTAGGAGTGATGTGCCGTCAATTTCTTCTCAACATTCTCTTATCCACCCGTTGTCCCTATCTTCACGAGAGATGGCCTTCACTAACTTTCTTTTCAACCTCCTCTTTCTGGTCCCGTTTCCTTTATCTTCACGAGAGATGGCCTTCTCTAACTTTCTTCTCAGCCTCTTCATCTGGTCCAATTTTCCCTATCTTCACGAGAGATGGCCTTCACTAGCTTTCTTCTCAGCCACTTCTTCTGGTCCAATTTTCCCTATCTTCACGAGAGATGGCCTTCACTAGCTTTCTTCTCAGCCACTTCTTCTGGTCCAATTTTCCCTATCTTCAGGGGAGATGGCTTTCACTAACTTTCTTCTCAGCCTCCTCTTCCGCCGGCCCAGTCCACAATGAATGCTTAGATTTGGAGTACGTCCGATGATCCGTCTGTTTGTGTGACCGACCTTGCCAAGACTTCCGGAAAGGTCTCCCTTCTACGGTTTAGTTTTCTCCGGTGAAAATCCTTCTGTGTGAGCTTTAGAATAAGCCCCCTTCCACCCCCTCAAAAAAAGTTTTTAGTGTGTGTGTGTGTGTGTGGGGGGGGGGGGGGGCGACCAATTGGCGGTAAACAACAAACTGCGTACTGTCCCATCTTCTCTGCCTTAGGAACACTATTGACGTTTGTTTATTTTTGAAAAGCGATTTCAGCAAAAGAGAAACTTCTTTTTTGTCCAATCTAGCCTCTTCTAAAGAAGTTCATGCGGAAATACCGATCCTTGGTAGGGAGACGTTACAGTAACCACAACTATTATTGTAGCAATTTTATATTATTAACGTCGTCGTCGTCGTTGTCGTCGTCGTTGTTGACGAAAGACGAATGGAGTTTTACAGCTCATCATCATTAGTAATGTAGAGGTTAAAATGGCTTCTTCTTTATATTAAAAAAAAGAATAATTGAGGAAATCATTAGTTGCTCTCACTCGAATTATTTCCAGTGATTTCGTGAACAGTGGCCTTACAAAGGCTGATAGGCCGTAAAACCTTTCATTCATTCTTTCGTTCGTTGGTTCATTCATTCATTCATTCAGATTTCGTTCGGCTTTATGAATGATCTTCATTGATCTAATCACGCGCTCGAGTGACCCACATTCCTTTTGTGCTCTCGCTCGAGCGCTGTTCTATAATTGTTAAATTGGGTCAAGTTATCGCATCGTCTGCTGGTGCAAAACTTCTATTCAGTGCTGTAGGTGTAATTCACCTTCGTAGTCGCCTTGTAGCACGTGGTGATTAGGCTTGTCTGCACTTAGACATCACTCATTAGGCTCCACTTCAAGTCAGGGGTAGGGGATTGGTGGGACAACATGAATAAGTGTGAAACTTCATCGGTTGGAGCTGCTAGTACTTCAGCACGCACGCGCGAGAGCACTAAATGCATGTGGGTTACTCGTGCGAGAGATTAGATCGATGAAGATAATTCTGAAGTCAAATGAAAACCGAATAAATGAAGGAATGAGCTTTTAGAGCCTCCAGAATGTTTTGAAAATATCTGGCTACTGTAATCATGATTCACGGGCAAGATGAGGTATTTTCTCTGGCATGTTGCCTAAAAAACGGGGGATGTGTGTGACACACGCAAAATTGTTGTACATGAAAGTCTACTAGCTCTTCTTTTAAGCCTCTCAGTTCGACTGGGGCTTATATCCTGGCTACCTCACCATCCAGGAAGAGAGAGAGAGAGAGAGAGAGAGAGAGAGAGAGAGAGAGAGAGAGAGAGAGAGAGAGAGAGAGAGAGAGAGAGAGAGAGAGAGAGTGTGTGTGTGAGTCTTAGTATTTTGCCGTTGCCACAAAGTTTGTTCCTTCCCTTATCTTTGTTAGTGAACAGGAGACAGCTTGCGAGGGATAGTGTATCAGGAAGTAGCACGTTTGGCCTTCTGTCCCGTTGACATTGATCCCCGGCAAGCACGTTCGCTATCTTTTTAGTTTCACTTGACCTAAATAGGATGCGTGCTTTGCCCTCAGCAGAATTGGTAAGCGTCCTTAAAAAAATATTAATTTAGTGCATCTTTCACGCCGTGGAGTTGGGTATTTGTCGTGTGGATAAATTTCGCCTGTTGAGACCATGAAGATGGATGGAGTTGGACTGCGTTGGATGTTAAGCATGTTTGTGTTAATGAACTTCGTACGTTGGACTACAAGTACTTTTAAAGATCATATGAAATGTGCCTTCGTGAAATGAACTTATTGCGTAAAATTACCAACGCCAGGTAAAGTTCGTAGTCTTAATAAAACGAAAGCTTGTTTGCATCTCTTGTTTATCTTGTTTCTATTGACACCATTTGAACTCGTTGTTTTAGCAAGACCAAGAATTTTTTTCCTCGCGTTCGTTGTCGTGTGCTACGGACAATAGGCGTTCATCTTGTTTTAAATTGTGGAATTTGAAATACTGGGAGGTACACTAACATAGCTATTCTCTCTCCCTCTCTCTCTCTCTCTCTCTCTCTCTCTCTCTCTCTCTCTCTCTCTCTCTCTCTCTCTCTCTCTCTGTGCTGTGTTTCATCGCGTCTCTTTTCTGCATGACTGCTTTCTCCTAGCATTGTCATCGCTTTCCTCTCTCTCTCTCTCTCTCTCTCTCTCTCTCTCTCTCTCTCTCTCTCTCTCTCTCTCTCTCTCTCTCTCTCTCTCTCAATCTCTGCAATGGTGTGTTCTATCGCGCCTCTCTTTTGCAAGACTGCTCTCTTCTAGCATGTCATCGCACTCCTCTCTCTCCCCTGTTTGCCTGCCTCGGCGCTGTCATCGCCTGGGAGCCTCCTCTGGCAGGGATTGCAGACCGCCGGGCCTCGCTACCTTTGTGGGTACCTCTTCCTGGCCATCCTCCAACAAGCCGGAGGGGGCGTGTTAGCGGGGAGGACGCTGTTGTTGTTATTGATGATGGAAAAGCAGGCTAACTAGGGGGTCAGGTCTCTTGAAAGGAAAGTGGAGCATGAGGTGAGGTAGTGTGCGTGTGTGTGTGTGTGTGTGTGTGTGTGAAGAGAGCGGAGAGAGATGTGTAGGAGTAGATGGGAGGCAAGATGACTTGATAAGAGACATTAGAGACCCCCGCGAGAGGAGATGCTTTTATATGGGAGGGAGAGAGGGAGGCGAGTGTGAGATTAGAGGGGGGGGAGGGAGGGCAGATGGGAGGGGCTGAGCATGAGAGAGAGAGGATGACTGTAGGGGGGGGGGCTGGGATCGATGAGGGTCATCGAGAGTAGATTGCGCCTCTCTCTACCCTTCTGGAGCGGTTCCAGGGCACGACGGGAGATGTACACCGGTAGATAACGGATCGCTTGTCTGAGCGTGTATACCCCCCTTTATTGTAAGAAAGTGTTGGGGGTGGGGTGGGGGGGGGGGGGGTTGCGGCGGTGGGCGCCCAAGCGTGTGCGTAGATTTGTGCTCCCGTACTCTGTTCTTGTCCGTGCGCGGGCAGACGGAAGCTGTGTTTGTTGTTACGTGGTTGTGATGATCTTTATTTTCACATGTGTTTAGCCTTATCTTTTGCTCTACGTTGCTTTTTTTTAACGATGTCGAAGATCGCCGCGTACCTCGTTCAGCTGGCTGTCTGCTCTCATGTGTCATTCGCATCTCGCTCTCTCCATCTTCTCTCTCTCTCTCCTCTCTCTCTCCTCTCCTCTCTCTACCTCTTCTCTTTCTACCTCGCGTCTCTTTCTCCCCCCCCCCCCCACGTCTTCCCCCCCTCACTCTCCTCTATCACTTCCGCTCCCACCCGCCCATATCCTACCCCAACCTCTCCCCCACGCTCTCTCCCACCCCACACCCCCCCCATTTATTTGCGTGCCTGAACGCCTTGTGAGCGATTGGAAGAATGTGTGTGTTTGCTCGTGCGCGCATGCATGTGCATACGAGCGTGCTTGGAAGAGTACATGTAGATAATAGTAGAACCCCGAAGTGTCTCAGGGGCTATGGAGCTGGGAAGTTTGGGGCGGGGGTTGGGGTGAGGATTCGGTGGCAATGTACCAGTTAGCGAGACCTTGAAGCAACCACAAAAGAGGCGGGTAGTGTTGGCAATAGGTTAGAGACAAAAGGGGCTTATTATCCTTCCCAGCTGTGAGTAGAAACTAGACCGAACCCTCGGTTTGTCTTTGCTTCAACAAGGACGTGTTGGCCTCGTTTGAGAAGGAAGGAGGTGAGAAGGAGGTATAAAGATGGGAGGATTCGGGCTACAGGTGGAGAGGTTGAGGTGAAGTGGGTGAGGGATGAGGACAGCCACGCTCAGTAAGGGTGTAGAATGTTGAATGTTGTGGCCATGGAGTGGGGTTGGGGTGGAGTGGAAGGGTGGGTAGGAGTTTTGTATAGTATGTACATTTGATCCCCTCGCTACTCTCGCGTTCTTTATTTCATTCGAATTTTTCCCCATTTACCTTTACCACAGAAACACACACACACACCCTTCTCTCTCTCTCTCTCTCTCTCTCTCTCTCTCTCTCTCTCTCTCTCTCTCTCTCTCTCTCTCTCTCTCAAATGGGCAATCGACCTCCGAATAAAGTTCAGTTCTCTCTCTCTCTCTTTCTCTCTCTCTCTCTCTCTCTCTCTCTCTCTCTCTCTCTCTCTCACACACACACACACACACACACACATATGCACACGCACACGTATCCAGCTCTTTTAGGGATATAGAATGATTTGTCCAAGGAGACGGTAGTGATAAAGTTGGAATGAAGTGGGATAGTGGGCAACAACGAGCAGAAAGAATGTAGAATGTTGTGTCACCGGAAGGGATCGGAGTGAAGTTGGGATTGGGTGTGGAGAGGGTGGTTGGGGTTTGGGGTCAACTCTTACATTTCGGGTATTTGCTGTTGTGTTCTTGGCAGTGTGTGGGTGTGTAGTGGAGTTCGGATTTGTTGCGGAATGGTATGGTTGGGATAGTATGTAGCGACATTCATTTGGTATGTAGGATGTTTTGTCTGTAGAGGTGTTGGGGTTGGGCTGGGGATTGAATGGAAGGCTGGGTATGGGGTTTTAGGTAGTGACGCTAGTAGTGATGTTAGGCCTGCTAATAGTTTAATCCATGAAGGTGTTGGGATTGGAGTTTAGGAATGGAATGAAGAGATGGGGCTTCAGGTATGGACGTGTTTGTGGGATGTTGGGTGTTTTATTCATGGAGATGTTGGGATTAGAGTTAGGATGGAATGGAGAGTTGAGGTTTCTGGTAGGGACGTGTATATGGGGATGTTGGGTGTTTTATTCATGGAGATGTTGGGATTAGAGTTAGGATGGAATGGAGAGTTGAGGTTTCTGGTAGGGACGTGTATATGGGGATGTTGGGTGTTTTATCCATGGAGGTGTTGGGATTGGGGTTTGGGGATGGAAGGGAGGGTCGGGGTTTGGGGTGTTTTTTAACCATTGACGTGGCTGTTGGGGTTCGAGAAGAGGTGAGAGGGTTGGGTTGATTTGGGGTGGATTGGGTTTGGGGCGTGCATAGTCAATTCAGGTGGATGTAGAGTGTCGCGCCATGGAGGGACGGCTGAGCTGGCGGGGATTCGCCATGTTGACAAGGAGAGACGCTGTCCTCTGGCCTTCCCTCCCCTTTGTTCTGGATCCGGCCTGCCCTGGCCATTGTTGGCAGAGCAAGTGTGCCGCTTCGGGAACTGCCGCCACGCGTCTGTCTTTTGGCACCAGTCCAAGACTTTTCCAATCTGTCCTGCCATCTCTGTCACGAACTTCAACAAGAGTGCCACTCGGCTCCAAGCGGTGTTTTCAATCATCCGAGCGTTGTGAACTCGGCAGAGGAACGAGGGTTTCATTGATGTGTGTTGTCACGTAGTCTTTCTGGCAAAAGGACTCTTCTCTCCTTCCCCCCAACCCCCACTTCTCTTTTTTCTTCTTCTTTTCTCATCAAATATCGAACGGAAACTGCTAATCTGGCGAAAAACTGCCCTTCTTGTAGAAATCAATGCTTTTCAATGTATTCGTTCCACACTAGATCAAGGAGCCATACTGATGCCTCACGAAGACGTAATGATCACCTAAACCTATCACAGACGATATGAAGGTGAGAAAAAAAAGTTAGGGATATCTAGTGGGTAGAAAGATTATCAAAACACTGGATTTCGATCCCAAATGCGCTTTTGCATAATTACCGACGAAAAATTGCCTCATGTTCGATGGGGTTGTAAAATGTAGACCTTCACTGTGACTCATGTGGATCAGCATCCTTGATGATGTTCCGAATGCGTGTCGTTGGACAGTAAAAACCATTCGATATCCGGCCCGGAGCTGAGATTGCATGCCGGGTGACCTTGCTTTTAATCGGTAAGCTGCCACGCGATGGAACGCTGGGAAATTTTCCCCTCCATTAGGTGTGGAAGCTAGCACGCCGTATCGAGTGGAGCCATTATTTTCTCATTTTTTGGAAGCTTGATATCCGTATCGCACGGAATCTCGAAACGCGACCCACTGTCCTTGCCCTTCTCCATTTCTGATATATATTAAAAATATTCTGTACCAGCCCAACCCCCACCCAACAACGCCTCACCCTTTAAGTCTTTCCACCATTCCACTGCACACTCTTGCCCCTCGTTCCCCACTCTTTCACACACACACACACACGCACACACACACACACACGCGCACGCGTGCACAAAAATGCACACACACACCCTTCCTCTTTTCCATTACCAACACTGTATACGGCTCGTAGCAGAACTCCCTCATTGCTCCCTCTAAACTACCTTCGCCCAAAACCGCCTCAGATTTTAACAAGTCCCACCCCACACCCACCATTTTCCGTTCACCCCCACCTCCACCTGTCACTAGACAATCAGGATTAGAAACCATGATGAGTGCCCTGATTAAACCGATTTTATTCTGTTGTACATATTACACTCTGATCCTAAACAACCATGAAATTGTTAGCAGAGACTGACATGTCGATTTAACCGTAAGTTGCAAGCTTTAGTACTCTGCTGTGCCATTGTTTTGAATTTGTGTATCTATGAGTAATTTCTATATTGGTGGGTCGTCGGCTGAAAATAAACATTCAAACAATCAACCAATCAATCTCTCTCTCCCTCCCCTTCTCCAAAACACACACCACCACCACCACATCTATCTGCTCCATCTGACCTTCGTACTCCCTTCCTCACCAAATCTGATTTCCATCACAACTAAAATCTTGTACACACGTATACTCCGCCCCACTCCCAAGTGCGCTCCCCCCCAAACCATCCTCCAACCCCACTTTTTCAACTTTCCCCAACCCTTATCGTAGGCCACCCGGTCTTCATCCCATCCCGACCCACCGCAACCCGCCACACCTCCATACACACCGCTCATCGGTTTGGTGTTACCTCGGGACTTTTTTTCCACCACCATCTACTTTGAGTGCAAATCACTCTGCCTCCACCCCCTCGCTTCCCTCTTCTCTCCCGCCCCCACCCTCTCACCCACTCGTGCCCCCACCCTCTCATCCACTCGCTCCCCCGTCCCTCCACCCCACCCCACCCCACTCCACCCCACTAACGTCTTCCCCATTACCTGCAACCCTTGCAATTTCGACTTTCTGCTGACGGTGAGGCAGGCCTACGCGTGGCTGCCCATGTAGAATTAATGGGCAAGCGCTGTAGAAGTGTGACGGGCGATCTACTTGATGCTATGGGAATGGGGTCGATTTATGTGCCTTTTTCATGTGATCGATACATATCCCACTTCAATGCCTCCCACTGGCAATTACGCGTGAACGGGGTTTAGTGGTAAGAAGCAAACCCACCCCCCAACCCCCCTACCCCCCCAAAAAAAAAGTTTTATAAGTCATGAGCGCCTTTGGTATGTATGGTGTTTCTCCACCCATCCCCCCACCCCCCACCCCTTTTCCCCCCTTGACGCTTTACCCTAGTCAGTAATTAGAGGATAAAGTTGCCACTGCTTGTGAAGAATGGCTTTGGCGAAGAAATTGGCCGCAATCGCTACCAGTTCATGATATTAAACGTGATGTACCGTTTTGTACCGACAAAGGAAAGACCTAGTTTGTGGTGACTGGTGGTGCAGATAGTCAAGTATGCAGAGAGCATTTCTTTTTCAACGGTTTTTGACTAAATGAAGAGGCTGCCTGGTGAGGTCGAATGGGATTAGAAACCCTGTGAATTGTAGTCATTTGCTTACTTAAGTTATGGCTCTGTTTTACAACTTCGTCGTCGCTGTGCTCTTCTCTCTGTCTGTCTGTCTGTCTGTCTGTCTGTCTGTCTGTCTGTCTGTCTCTCTCTCTCTCTCTCTCTCTCTCTCTCTCTCTCTCTCTCTCTCTCTCTCTCTCTCTCTCTCTCTCTCCTCTCTCTCTCTCTCTCTCTCTCCCCTCTCTCTCTCTCTCTCTCTCTCTCTCTCTCTCTCCTCTCTCTCTCTTCCTCTCTCTCCTCTCTCTCTCTCTCTCTCTCTCTCTCTCTCTCTCTCTCTCTCTCTCTCTCTCATTCATATGTATTGCCGAATGAACGTTACCTTCTTCTTCGTCTTCTTGTTCCTCCTTCAACTCCACCTGCTCCTGCTTCTTCTCTCCCTCTCCTCCTGCTGTTGCGCCTCCTCCCACTTCATCTGCCACCCCCTTCTCCCCTGTCCTTCTCTGCCGCCTTCGACTTCATCGTCGCCATCGCCGTCGTCGTCAGTTGGCTAGGACTTACCAGTCTTTGTGCGATGGTTGGACGTTGTTTGATTTTCCCGGACTGCCTCCTATCGGGCCTCTGCACATGCCGTCAGTATAACACGGGACTTGGATCTCCCCAGCTGGCTGGCTGAAGTGGAGAAATTGCACGCAATGGATGGGGGCTTCACTTCAAAGCTTGGCTCTGGGAGAGCGAGGGACGAGCGTTTTCCGCCGGCAGATATTTTATTAAGATAGTTTTCCTGGCGAGGCAAGAGTCAACAGTCTGAACAAATAGCTTACTCCCTCCGTGAATAGAGAGAGCTCTTTGGATGGGAACCGTTTCCTTCTAACCAGACGGCTTTTCCTGACACTGAAAACTCGGTCACGTGCAGGCATCGCTGCAGCGACGACAGGGAAGGGGCAACATTTTGGCAGTGGTTAACGGTGATGCATCAAGTAACCGACCCCGAATAATTTTGTGCCCTTGCTTATGTCCCCCTCTGTCTAATGGTTGAGTGTATCGCTCATGAAAATTGTAGATCTATGATTTTGCTGATGCGGAGTGTCGTAGATGTGTAGACATCTGTATTTATTTGTGAATGTTCCGTTTAAATGTTGGAATCACTTGTTAACCTAAATCCTCTAGTGTATGTAGATGATATAATTTGTATTATAGAGCGAAATAATCATTATCAACACATGTGAAGCACCTGGCTTTATTTTGAAAGGCATCATTATCAAGACGCGTAAAAGCTTTGGAACAAGAAAAAAACCTACTTTTTCTTTCGGGGTAAAGTATTTGACCATTCACCGGTTGGCATTCGTGACGACGTCGCCGAGCTGGGGGGGCGGGCGGGGGTGTCAAGGGCGTGTGAGCTAGGGTCTCTTTCTCCAGTGTGACCTACAACGGATAAAGAAGCTTCTTCCTTCCTCCTTCCTTCTCCCCTCTTCCTCCGCATTGTGCTGAGCTGTCAAATTCTTCTGCTGTCCCTGATATGAATGTCGCTCTCTCTCTCTCACTCTCTCTCTCTCTCTCTCTCTCTCTCTCTCTCTCTCTCTCTCTCTCTTTCTCTTCATCTATCTCTGTCTCTCTCCGTCTGTCTCTCTCTCCGTCTCCCGTCTGTCTCTCTCTCCGTCTCCCCCCCGCCCCGCCCCCCTCTCTCTCTCTCTCTCTGCTTCTCTTTCCGTCTGTCTCTCTCTCTGTCTCTCTCTCTCTCTCTCTCTCTCTCTCTCTCTCTCTCTCTCTCTCTCTCTCTCTCTCTCTCTCTTCCCATTACTGACTCGCGTAACGAAAGAATAGAGAAGTGAACCGAGTTTCCAAATGAGGACACCCCACCCCACCCCACCCCACCCCCCAAAATAGTTGTGGTTAAAGTAACATGGCCAAAAAGAAGAGTCGGCAGGTCGGCCAGAACTTTTCTTCCTTTTGTTTTAAATGTTAAAAGAGGTCATATTGAACAAAAACCACATTTTCTTTTACTGCAAACGCTTTTCAACATATAAATAGTGGATTCCCTGAGTGCTCATAGGGTAGGGAGGATGGGACAACACGCAATTTGTTGCTGTCTTATTACTTTTTCTCTTTTTAACACTTTTTTTTCACGATTAAAATAAAATGTTTAGGGTCGGCAGATAAAAATAGGGTTGGTTGGGTTACCATACCACAGTCTCTCCCCCCCCCCCCCCCCCCCCCCCCCCCCCCCCAACTCTCCCTCCTCTCTTCCGCACCTCCACCCCATCCTCTCCCCTGTCGAAAAAAAGAGTCGCTACCGTTTACTTAAGTCATTGAATGATTGTAATAAGCACTCTGCAACTCCCATGTCTTCGTGAAGAAGTCACTAGTGACGAAGACCGATGTTCTTTCTTCGTTTCTTTTCATGCACTTACGTGAGAGGATTTTTCATTTTGACGTCAAAGCATGCACATTATTTGCCAACAGACGAAGACAGCTATTATTTGCCATTTACCGATTGAGACCGAATGAATGAATGTTCGTACGCGTGCATATGCGTGACGTGCATATGCATGTATGCAAGTGTTTTCCATGGACAAGCGCGGGCATTGTACTCGTGCGTTTGAATGCGTGAATGTGAGTGTGTGTGTGTGTGTGTGTGTGTGTGTGTGTGTCGGTAGGTGTAGGTGTGTGCGTCTGTGTGTGTGTGCGTCTGTGTGTGTTGTGTGTGTGTGTGTGTGCGTGCCTGCATGCCTGCCAGCCTGAACGCACATACTCATATGTGTGTATGTCTGTGTGTAGGTGTGTGCGTCTGTGTGTGTGTGCGTATGTGTGTGTGGGTGTGTGTGCGCGTGCCTGCATGCCTGCCAGCCTGAACGCACATACTCATATGTGTGTATGTCTGTGTGTAGGTGTAGGTGTGTGCGTCTGTGTGTGTGTGTGCGTATGTGTGTGTGGGTGTGTGTGCGCGTGCCTGCATGCCTGCCAGCCTGAACGCACATACTCATATGTGTGTAGGTGTAGGTGTGTGCGTCTGTGTTTATGTGTGTGTGGGTGTGTGCGCGCGTGTGTGTGTGTTGAGGACGAACGGTAGTGGAGGAGCAGAAGACGAGTCCACATGAGAGGTGAACTAGTCTTGTCCAAGCTTGTCACTAGCCTGAGGCGACGTAAAGCGCCAGGCGGATAGTATCCGCAGCACCAGTGCTGCTAGAGTGGGGCGTGGAGAGCCTGGCTGTCTAAAGCTTGTCACTAGCCTGAGGCGACGTAAAGCGCCAGGACAATAGTATCCGCAGCACCAGTGCTGCTAGAGTGGGGCGTGGAGAGCCTGGCTGTCTAAAGCTTGTCACTAGCCTGAGGCGACGTAAAGCGCCAGAACGACAGTATCTGCAGCACCAGTGCTGCTAGAGTGGGGCGTGGAGAGCCTGGCTGTCTAAAGCTTGTCACTAGCCTGAGGCGACGTAAAGCGCCAGAACGACAGTATCCGCAGCACCAGTGCTGCTAGAGTGGGGCGTGGAGAGCCTGGCTGTCTAAAGCTTGTCACTAGCCTGAGGCGACGTAAAGCGCCAGGACGATAGTATCCGCAGCACCAGTGCTACTAGAGTGGGGCGTGGAGAGCCTGGCTGTCTACCCCACCTCTAACTAGACTGGCCATGAGTGTCGAGATCGGTCAACCGTACCGACTTTATTGTCTGGCCGTTGTACTGAAGTCCTGGA